>PVIY010035579.1:0-26172 GCA_004026745.1 Myrmecophaga tridactyla
AGCCTTTTCAGGCTGCATATTGCCCCAAGCAAAGGCAGAATTAAACTTGTCTGAGAGGCAAAGTACCTAGTCAGGTGAAAGGCATTAATTCTGAAAAGGCTATACCTTCCCCAAGAGGAAGCTAGGGCTCAGTTCAGGTAGAATCCTCCTTCAAGGAATTCAAGCCCCAGGGTCTGCAAAACTGAAGCAATTAATTCGAACCTGAACCTTACTTCTGTCTTAATCACACCCCCAGTAGGGAGAGTCTGTTGAAGTTAAAGGCACCACAACACTTTATGCTGGTGGGAAGCCACAGGCAAACAAGCACCACATGATTGGCAGGATAGGAGAAGCACAGAGTCTAGAGGCTTCATAGGAAAGTCTGACAACCTGCTGGGTCTCAACTACAGGGAAAACTGATGCAGATGACTCTTTCCTCCTAAGACAAGGCCAGACCAGTCTGCAAAACTCTGACTGATCTATATTATCTGAGAAGACCTTCCTCAAAAAAAAAAAAAAAAAGGCTCTATATAGGCAGGGCAAGAAATAGAAAAACAAGAACTGAAGAATTCTGATCAGTTAAACAAAACCTATACTAAAGGTCTAGAATAAGTTGAACTGAATGTCAAAGAATAGAGAACAAAGTCATCCAGCAAGAAAATCCTAGGTAAAAGAGTGAAAACAACCTCGGGAATAAACTAATCAAATGCCTAGAGCCAGCAAAAATTAACGAGTCATACTAGGAAAATCAAAGATATGGTCCAGTCAAAGGAACAAACCAACAATTCAAATGAGATACAGAAGTTGGAACAATTAAATTCAGGATGTTTGAACAGATGTGGAAAATCTCATCAAAAATCAAATCAAGGAGTTGAGGTAGGATATAAAGAAGACATTAGAAAACAAAAAGAAGAAATCGAAAATTTGAAAAAACAATTCACAGAACTTATTGGAATGAAAGGCACAATAGAAGAGTAAAAAAAATGGAAACCTACAACAATAAATTTGAAGAGGCAGGAGAAAGGATTAGTGAACAAGAGGACTGGACATCTGAAATCTGATCACAAAAGAAAGTACAGGGAAAAGAATGGAAAACTATGATCAGGGTACCACGGAATTGACTGACAATGTGAAATGCACAAATATACGTGTTTTGAGTTTCCCAAAAGGAGAAGAGAGGGGAAAAGGAAGAGGAAGACTAATGGAGGAAATAATCACTGAAAATTTCCCATCTCTTATGAAAAACATAAAATTACAGATCCAAGAGGTGCAGTGAACTCTGAACAGATCAGATCCAAATAGACATACTCCAAGACACTTATTAATCAGACTGCCAAATGTCAAAGAGAAAGAGAGAACTTTGAAAGCAGCAAAAGAAAAGCAATCCATTACATACCAGGGAAGCTCAATAAGACTATGTGTGGATTTCTTAGCAGAAACTATGGAGTTGAGAAAGCAGTGGTATGATATATTTAAGATTCTAAATGAGAAAAACTGTCAACCAAGAATTCTATATCCAGAAAAACTGTCCTTCAAAAATAAGGGAGATATTAAAATATTTTCAGACAAATAATCACTGAGAGAATTTGTGATTAAGAGATTGGCTCTGCAAGAAATACTAAAGGGAGCACTACAGGAAGATAGGAAAAGAGAAGTCTGGAGAAGTATGGAAATAATGACTATCAGTAAAGCTAAAAAAAAAAAAAGAGAGAAAGAGAAAATAGATATCATATATAAAATCCAAAAGACAAAACGGTAGAAGAAAATGCTGCCTTTACAGTAATAATATTAAATGTTAATGGATTGAATTCCCCAATCAAAACACATAGTCTGGCAAAATGGATTAAAGAACAGAATCTATCTATCTACTGCCTACAGAAGACTCATTTTAGGCCCAAGGACAAAAACAGGTTGAAAGTTAAAGGTTGGAAAAAAGGTATCTTATGCGAACAACAATCAGAAGAGAGCAGGAGTAACTATACTAATATCCAACAAATTAGACTTCAAAGGTAAAACAATTAAAAGAAACAAAAAAGGACCCCATATATTAATAAAAGGAACAATTCAACAAGAGCATATAACAATCACACATATTTATGCACTGATCCAGATTGCTCCAAAGTACATGAAGCAAACACTGACAACACTGAAGGAGAAATAGACACCTCTACCATAATAGCTGGAGACTTCAATTCCCCACTCTCATCAATGGATAGAACATCTAGACAGAGGATCAATAAAGAAACAGGTAATTTGAATAATACAATAAATGGATTAGACTTAACAGACATTTACAGAACATTACACCTCACAACAGCAGGATACACCTTTTCCTCAAGTGCTCATGGATCATTCTCATGCATAAACATTATGCTGGGTCATCAAGCAAGTCTCAATAAACTTAAAAAGACTGAAATCATAAAAACACTTTCTCAGATCATAATGGAATGAAGTTGGAAATCAATAACAGGTAAAGAACCAGAAAAGTCATAAATATATGGCAGCTAAACAACACACTGTTAAACAACTAGTGGGTCAAGGAAGAAATTACAAGAGAAATCAGTAAATATCTTGAGGCAAATGAAAAGTGAAAACACAACATTTCAAAATTTATGGGATGCAGCAAAGGCTGTGCAAAGAGAGAAATGTATTGCCTTGATGCCTATATTTTTTTAAAAAAAAAAAAGAAAGCAAAAATCAAGGAATTAATTGTTCACTTGGAAGAACTAGAGAAAGAACAAAAACTAACACCAAAGCAAACAAAAGGAAAGAAATTACAAAGATTAGAGCAGACATAAATGAAATTTGAGAACATGAAAACAGTAGAGAAAAATCAACAAAACCAGAAGTGTGTTCTTTGAGAAAATCAATAAAATCGATGGACCCTTAGCTAAGTTGACAAAAAGAAAAAGAGAGAGGATGCAAATAAATAAAATCAGAAATGGAAGAGGAGACGTAACCAGTCCCCGCAGAAATAAAGGAGCAAATGAGAGAATACTATTAAATTAAACAATGTAGATGAAATGGACAACTTCCTAGAAAGTCATGAACAAACAAAACTGAATTGAGAAGAAACAGATGACCTGAACAAACCAATCACAAGCAAACAGATTGACTCAGTCATCAAGTAGATCCCAAAAAAGGAAAGTCCAGGACCAGATGGCTTCTTATGTGAATTCCAGCAAACATTCAAGAAAGAATTAGTATCAATCTTGCTCTAACTCTTCAAAAAAAGAAGAGGAGGGAAAGCTATCTAATTCATCCTATGAAGCCAACATCACCCTAATTCCAAAGTTAGACTAAGATACTACAAGAAAATTACAAATCAATCTCTCTAATGAATATAGACACAAAAATCAACAAAATACTTGCAAATCTAATCCAGCAGCATGCACCATGACCAAGTGAGATTTATCCCAGTTATGCAAGGATGGTTCAACATAAGAAAATCAATTAAAGTAATACACCATATCAACTATTCAAAGCAGAAAAACCACATTATCATCTCGATTGATGCAGAAAAGGCATTTGATAAAATCCAACATCCTTTTTGATGAAAACACTTCAAAGCATAGGAATAGAAGGACTTCCTCAACATGATAAAGAGCATTTATGAAAAACCCACAGCTAACATCATCCTCAATGGGGAAACACTGAAAGCTTTCCCTCTAAGATCAGGAACAAGACAAGGATGCCCACTGTCACCACTGTTATTCAACATTGTGTGGAAGTTCTAGCCAGAGCAATCAGACAAGAAAAAGAAACAAAAGGTATCCAAATTGGAAAGGAAGAAGTAAAACTCTCACTGTTTGCAGATGATATGATACTATATGTTGAAAATTCCAAAAAATCTACAACAAGGCTACTACAGCTAATAAATAAGTGAGCAAAGTGGCAGGGTACAAGATCAACACCCCCAAATTACTATTGTTCTCTCTCTAAGCCCAACTCTGCAAGTGAAACCACTGCCCTCCCGTCTACATGGGACATGATGTCCAAGGATGAAAGTCTCCCTGGTGGTGTGGGAGATGATCACCAGGATTAGCCTGGCCCTGGCATCATGGGATCAACAACGCCATCCTGACCAAAAGGGGAAAAGAAGTCTAACAAATAGGGTATCCATGGCTAAGAGTTCAAGTAGAGTTGAGAAGCTACACTGGAGGTCACTTTTATGCATGCTTCAGTTAGACATTGCTACCTATCATAACTTGCCAAATCCCAGCAAAAACCATTCCTGCCAACCCTAAAGAATACTTAGGTATTATATAAGATTCTACAAAGGTTCCATTTACTAGTTTAACTCCCCAAAACCTACAACTTCCAGATGGGTCCCTGGACCAGATAAGTCCTGAAATGCAGAGGGGCTAGCCTCTCCAGAACATCAATAATTCCATCCCCCTATCCTGTATTATCAACAGCCCCTTCCAACATGAAAAAATTAGAACTGACATAGACCAACTGCCCCTAAAAAGTGGGAGAAAGATCAAAGGTGATGGTGGAGTTATACAGAGAAGATTGGGTTTAACAAATGAGTATGAGTGCTGAATCATACTGATATTTATTTTAGCCTCTAGTACCTTAGAGCAACTAGAAATAAAAACCTAAAATTATGGAATTGTAACCTATACCAAACTCCAAAATTTGTTCTACAACTAATTGTTGCAATGTATTTTGACATTTATTGTTTTTATGTATACATGTTATTTAAAGAGAAGGAGGAGTATAACAGAGAAGATAGGATTTAAGAAAGGAGTATGACTGCTGAATCATCGTATTGATACTTCTTTTGGACTTCAGTGTCTTAGAGCAGCTAGAAGAAAAAATAAAAAATCATGGAACTGTAACCCATTCCAAACTTTAAAATCTTTCTATAACTATTTGTTAAAATGTACTTGGAAATTTATTGCTTTTTTGTATATATGTTATATTCCACAACAACAAAAAAGTTAAAAAAAAATCAGTATTATTCCTATACATTAGTAATAAGCAATCTGAGGGGGAAATCAAGAAAAAAATCCACTTACATTAATAACCAAAGAATCAAATAATTACGAATACATTTAACTAAGGATACAAAAGACCTATACAAAGGAAACTACAAGAAATTGCCAAAACAAATCATAGAAGAGCTAAATAAATGTAAGGGCATACCATGTTCATGGATTGGAAGACTAAATATAGTTAAGATGTCACTTTTGCCCAAATTGATTTATAGATTCAATGCAATACCAATTAAAGTCCCCAAAAACTGGTATTTCCCTCCCTTGGGCACATCTGTGTTAGCCTCTTTAATGTGTACTCTCTCTCTTTGATAAATTTCTCTTCTTAATAAACTTTACTATTTATTTCTACTGGCCCTCTCATCTCTAAATTTTTTGTTTTGAGACTACTGAACCTGGATCAGGGCTCAGCTGGCATCATTGCCAACAGGGCTTTCTAAAGATCTCAGGAGAGCAACATCTTCCAGAATAACGGGCAATGCTTCCAGCATCCCAAATGAAACCCGCCCTGGGTTGCACTCTAAAAAATTAGAATAATCTTCTGATGGCCAAATTGAAAAAAAAAATGCCTGCAGAGGAGGAAAAAGCAAGAAGAGGCCAGAATAAAGCATGGCTCATAGCTTTGGCTATGAACGGCTACAAGCCACTTCAGGGCCACTCAGCATAGAAGTCACAAGGAGCCTGTCATCAATGTGAAGAGGCAGGGCACTGAAACTGGGAGTGCCCCAAAAGACCAAAGGAGTCTCAATGATAGAGAGAGCTTCCAGGGCCCTGTCCATGAGGCGGGAAGGCAAAATACTGGGCCTGGGACTGCATCAAACTCCCAAGGCGGGGGAAGGCTTCTCCAAAAGTCTTGTTGGCCGCACCCAACCAGGACCCAGAGTCAATGGCTCCCTGAATCTCACTGAAGAATATAGAAATCACAGAGCCCCAAGTGTCTGTAGATGTGAGTACATCTAAACATGACCTGCCCATCTGTGACATCTATTTGGAACAGCTCAATCTGGACAATTACTAAAGGTGGCATCCTGGGCACCAAAACTCCTGTTTTAACTGCACACCAGTACATAAGATGGCTGCCCATGTTCAAGTGGGACTAAGACATCATTAAGTGACAAAATAAATGAACAGGAGGGCAAAGCAGCTCAATGTGAGCTGGAGCATAGTTTGCCATCCCCCAAATGCTATTTTTTCCCTCATTTCTCAATATTACAAGCTACAAACATGTAACCTCTTGTTCCACACTTATGTGGAAGAGGTGGCAGAAAGATTTTAAGAGTGGTGGGATGGGGTGGATTGTAATATAATGATGTTTTTGCATTTTCCAATATCCCCCAGCCCTTCCAACATTGTCAACAATTACGCACATTTCTACATATCTGCATGTACTCTCTCAACTCTGAAAATACCAAAAATTTACCCCTCAATCTCTCTTTAAGATTAAAGGGGATATTGTGAGTCACTGACTTTATATCAAGAATGGATGTTCACATGTTAAGAATGTTCATGCTTGTACGTTGTTATGTTTTGTAAAAAAAAAAAAAAAGATTAAAGGGACTGAACTCTTTTGGGGGGGGGGATTGAAGTAGGATAAAATAGACAACTGTAAGTCCTTGATTTCCTATTCAGCTCTGAAAAAGTTAACTGACAACTCTAAGTCCCTTGTTTCTTATCTAGCTCCAAAGGATCTAATACAAAGCTGCAAACTTCAGCTGCAAACTCCCTGGAACAAAAATTCCTCTAAAGCCCCAAAACCTTTCAAAACCATAGAAACATCCTCAAACTATAAAAGCTTGTAAAATTCTGGGCCCAAAACAAACTTTTAGTTAATAATAGGGAGCATAAGTTCATAAAAAATTGCTAGCCATTTGCCAAAACACAAATTTTAGGTATATGACAATAAATTACAAATTCTGCTAGTTCTCTCCTCTTAGAACAAAGACACCTAGTATTCAAAGGTTACTATGGAAACCTACTGCCAACCAAACTTTCCTATAAAACAAGCTGGCCCACTCCACTCAGTGCATGTCCTTCCCTTGGGCACTGTGCTGGTTTGAACAGAAGTATGCCCCCTAAGAAAAGCCATGTTTTGATATAAAACGCATTCCTTAAAGGTAGAATAATCTGTATTCAATACTGTATGTTTGAAACTGTAATGAGATATCTCCCTGGATGATGCGATTTAGTCAAGAGTGGTTATTAAATTGGATTAAGGGATGACATGTCTCCACCCATTTGAATGGGTCTTGATTAGTTTCTGAAGTCCTATAAAAGAGGAAACATTTTGGAGAATGAGAGAGTCAGAGAGAGCAGAGAATGCTGCAGCACCACGAAGCAGAGAGTCCACCAGCCAGCGACTTTTGGAGATGAAGAAGGAAAACGCCTCCTGGGGAGCTTCATGAAACCGGAAGCCAGGAGAGAAAGCTAGCAGTGATGCCGTGCTCGCCATGTGCCCTTCCAGATGAGAAAGGAACCCCGACTGTGTTCACCATGTGCCTTTCCAGATGAGAGAGAAACCCTGAACTTCATCGGCCTTCTTGAACCAAGGTATCTTTCCCTGGATGCCTTCGATTGGACATTTCTACAGACTTGTTTTAAGTGGACATTTTCTCGGCCTTAGAGCTGTAAATTAGTAACTCATTAAATTCTCCCTTTTAAAAGCCATTCCTTTTCTGGTATATTGCATTCCAGCAGCTAGCAAACTAGAACAGGCATGTATGCATTAACCTCTCTAGTGTGTACTCTCTATTTTTGATAAACTTCTCTTTAAATAAACTTTACTTATTCCCACTGGCATTAAAAAATCCCAAAAACATACATTGCAGAAATAGAAAAACTAATAACCAAATTTACTTGGAAGGGAAGTGTGCCCTGAATAGCTAAAAATATCTTGAGAAAGAAAAATGAGGTGGGAGCTCTCAGACTACCCGACTTTAAACCATATTACAAAGCTACAGTGGTCAAAACAGCAGAGTACTGGCATAAAAGATAGATAAACTGACCAATGGAATTGAACAGCGTGTTCAGATATGGACTCTCTCACCTATGGACAACTGATCATTGATAAGGCAGTCAAGTTAACCCTGCTGGGACAGAGCAGCCTCTTCAATAAATGGTACTTGGTAAAATGGATAGCCACATGCAAAAGAATGAAAAACAATCCATATCTCACACCCTATACAAAATGTATCAAAGACCTAAACATTAAAGCTGAGACTATTAAACTTTAAGAAGAAAATGTAGGGAAGTATAAAATTGCAATAGGAGGCAGTATTCTACACCTTATACCCAAAGCCTGAGCATTGAAAAAAGAAATAGATAAATGAGAACTTCTTAAAATTAAACACTTTTGTTCATCAAAGAACTTTGTCAAAAAGTGAAAAGCAACCTATTCAATGGGAGACAATATTTGGGAACCACATATCAGATAATGGTTTAGTATCCAGAATATATGAAGAGATTCTTCAATTCAACAACAGAAAGACTAATAACCCAATTTTTAAAATGGCAAAAGACATGAACAGACATTTCTCAGAAGAGGAACCACAAATGGCTGAAAGGCACATGAAAAGATGCTCAACTTCACTGGCTATTAGAGAAATGCAAACAAAACCACAATCAGATATCATCTGACACACATTAGAATGGCTATTATTAAAAAACAAAACAAAACAGAAAACGACAAATGCTGTAGAGGATGTGGAGAATGAGGCACACATCCACTATTGATGGAAATGTAAAATGGTACAACCACTATGGAAGGAAGTCTAAATATACACTTGCCATATGATCCAGCAATCCCACACTAAGTATGTATTCAGAGGACGTGAGAGCAAGGACACAAACAGACATTTGCACACCAATGTTCATAGCAGCATTATTTATGATTGCCAAGAGATGAAAAACAGCCCACATGTCCATCAACAGATAAGTGGCTAAACAAGCTGTGATATATACATACAATGGAATATTACGCAGGTGTAAGACACAATAAAGTCATGAAGCATGTAACAATGTGAACGGACCTTGAAGACATTATGCTGAGTGAAATTAGACGGAAACAAAAGGATAAATACCATATGGTCTCACTAATATGAACTAACATTAATGAATAAACTTGGAGAATTGAAATAAAGAACACAGGTTATCAGGTGATAGAAATAGGGTAAAGATTGGCAATTGGTACTGAAGGAATACAGACTGTAACAGGTTTGATTGTAAAAATTCAGAAATGGATGGCACAATACTACCTGATTATAGAACAATAATATAAGTACACTGAATGAAGCTCAACGTGAGTATGATAGAGGGAGAAGGGCTGGGGGCACATATGAAACCAGAAGGAAAGTTAGAGGAGAAAGACTAAGATGGTATGATCTAGGAATGCCTAGAGTGTACAATGATAGTGACTAAATGTACAAATTAAACAATGTTTTTGCATAAGGAAGAACAAGGTAATGTCAATATTGCAGGGTGTTGAAAATAGATGGAAATTCATATTTTAAAACTTTAATTCATGTGTGAGATAAAGCAGAAAATATTGCACAAAATTTATATTTTAACTAGTGCATTTACTAATATAACTTACATGGACAGTTTGATTGAACACCATAAGTACACGGGACCTTAAATAGGGCATGAGATTTTGTAGGTTTGTCCAGAGTGATGCCCTGATAAATCCCAGAGTGATTTGAACAGTGAATTAAAAAGTATTTGCAAAGTCCCCTTGGGGGAACGGTGATAAGGGTGAAAATTCAGCTTTCCCATTGGAGAATTCCTGATATTCTCGCAAGCAGTGGAGACAACCAAATCAACAGGCCGAGCCCTCAATCTTGGGGTTTGTTCATATGAAACTTATCCCCGTAAAAGATAGACTAAGCCTACTTAAAATCAGGCCTAAGAGTCACCCCCAGAGAACCTCTTTTGCTGCTCAGATGTGGCCTCTCTTTCAGCCACATCTGGCAAGCAAACTCACTGCGTTCTACGTGGGATATGACGCCCAGGGGTGTAAACCTCCCTGGTAATGTGGGACAGAAATCCTAGAATGAGCTGGGACTCAGCATCAAGGGATTGAGAAAATCTTCTCGACCAAAAGGGGAAGAGAGAAATGAGACAAAATAGTGTCAGTGGCTAAGAGATTTCAAACAGAGTCGATAGGTTATCCTGGAGGTTATTCTTATGCATTATATACATATCCCCTTTTTAGTTTAAGGTGCATTAGAGAGGCTAGAGGGAAGTGCCTGAAACTGTAGAGCTGTGTTCCCGTAGCCATGTTTCTTAAAAACGATTGAATAATGATATAGCTTTTGTAATGTGACTGTGTGATTGTGAAAATCTTGTGTCTGATACTCCTTTTATCTATGGTATGGAAAGATGAGTAAAACATATGAATTAAAAATAAATAGATAATGGGGGAACAAATGTTAAAATTAAAATACATATATATACATATTGGGTAGATGGAAATACTGGTGGTCAGTGAGAGGGGGGCTAAGCGGTATGGTATGCATGAGTTTTTTCTTTTTTCTTTTTATTTCTTTTGCTGGAGTGATGCAAATGTTTTATAAAATGATCATGGTGATGAATATACAACTATGTGATGATATTGTGAGCCATTGGTTATATACCATGTATGGAATGTTTGTATGTTAAGAATGTATGTGCTTGTGCATTGTCTCATCAATAAAAATTTTAAAAACTGTTTTTGCATGAGGGAGAACAAATGAATATCAGTATTGCAGGGGGGTGAAAATAGATGGTATATAGGAAAAAATACAATCAATGCAAGCTAGGTCTATAGTCAACAGTAACATTGTAATGTGCTTCCACTGAATGTTACAAAGACATTATGCCAAAACTAAATGTCAACAGGCAAGAGGCATAAGAAAGGGGTATGGATTTTTTGTGGAAGAAAAGGAAATGTCTTCAAATAGAGTATGGTGGCAAAGGCACGTCTATATACTTAGGTTAGATTGTATGCTGTGTGAATAAAACTGTTTAAAAGTGAACAGAGAGAAACAAGTGCAAGAGAAAATGTGGAGAAGGAGATGTACCTATTCACTGTCGGTAGGGAAACTGAGAGGTGCAGCCCCTTGGAGGGTAGTGTGGTGGTTCCACAGGAGGCTAGAGATAGGTTTGCCTATGACCCTGAGACCCCGTTGCTCAGTTTATACTGGAGGAACTGAATGTGGAGACACAAATGGATATTTGCATACTGGTGTTTATGGCGGCAGTGTTCCCAAACCGCAATGAATGGAGATGGCCAAAGGGTATAACTAGAGGAATGGAAGGGGGAACTATGGTATATATATACAATGGACTACTGAGCGGCCACAAGAAGGAATGAAGTTGTGAGGCGTGCAATTAGGTGAATAAACCTTAAGGACTGTATGCTGAATGAAATGTCGGGAGCAAAAAGACAAATATTATCATACCTCATTCATATGGACTAACTATAATAACAAAACTCAGTGAACTAAAGTCAAGAGCATGGGGCCTGTTAAAGGGTCCTAGATTGTAAGGTCTTACAGCAGTCATATATATTCAGGACGTGTAAATGTTAATTCTAAATTCTGAGCTACTGAGTTGTTTGTATATAACATGGTCGTTCCCAGAAACTTTGGGTATTTATGTGACACATGAGACTCAGAGTTTGATCTCTGAAGCTATGAAAGTCAGCAGTACCCCATACAAGAACTGTTTTAAAAGGTGGAAAAGTGATCAGACTTCAAGTAGAGATATGAATGAAGCTGATCTGGAAAGGACTCAGATATATTAGAATACACAGTAAAGGATGTTATCATCCATATTTTAAACTTCAACTTCTCTGTGAGACTGAAGGGAGAGATGTCTGTTGGATGCAAAACTTTTATTTTGGGTAGTATATTTCCTAATTTAACTTGTATGATTAGTTTAGTTGAACACCATAAGTACATGGAATCTTGAATAGGGCGTGAGATTTTGCTGGTTTGTCCAGGTTAGTGTGATGCCCCAATATATCCCAGAGTAATTTTTCTGGAAAGATGCAAATGTTTTAAAAATGATCATGGTGATGAAAGCACAAATATGGGATAATATTATGAGCCATTGATTGTACACCATGTATGGAATGTATGTGCGTAAAGATTTCTCAGTAAAAATATTAAAAAAAAAAAAAAAAAGGCCATTCCATCATTCTATCAACCCAACTGCCTCTGGATGATAGGGGAACATGGTAAGACCAGGGAATTCCATGAGCATGTGCCCATTCCTGCACGTCATTTGCTGTGAAATGAGTTCATTGATCAGAAGCAAGGCTGTGTGGAATACCATGACAATGGATAAAGCATTCTGTAAGTCCACAAATGGTAGTTTTTGCAGAAGCAGTGTGTTCAGGGAATGCAAACTCATATTCGGAGTATGTGTCTATTCAAGTTAGAACAAACTGCTGCCCTTTCTATGATGGAAGTGGTCCAATGTAATCAACTGCCACCAGATAGCAGGCTGATCACCTCAGGCAATGGTACCATACCATGGACTGAGTGTGGATCTCTACTACTGGCAGATTTGGCACTCAGCAGTGGCTGTAGCCAGGTCAGTCTTGATCAGTAGAAGTCCACGTTGCTGAGCCCATGCATAACCTCCATCTCTACCACTATGCCCACTTTGTTCATGAGCTCATTGGGCAATGGTAGGAGTGGCTGAGGAAAGAGGATGACTTGTATCCACATGATGGGTCATCTTATCCACTTGATTATTAAAACCTTCCTCTGCTGAAGGTACCCTCTGGTGAGCATTCACATGGAACACAGATATCTTCAAATTCTTTGCCCACTCAGAAAAGTCTATCTATATACCTCTTTCCCAGACCTCTTTGTCACCAATTTTCCAATTTTGCTCCTTCCAAGTCCCTGATCATCCATTTGTAATAGCCAAACCATTACAACAGCCCATGAGTCAGTATACAAACGCACCTCTGGCTAGTTTTTCTTCCAAGCAAAATGAACAACCAGGTGCACTGCTTGCAATTCCACCCACTGGGAGGATTTACCCTCTCTGCTCTCCTTTAAGGACATCCCAGAGTGGGGTTGTAGTGCTGCAGCTGTCTGCTTCTGGGTGGTCTCTGCATATCAGGCAGAACCATCTGTCAGCCAGGCTTGAGTTTTCTCTTCCTCACTCCACTGACTGTAAGGAACTCCCTGAGAAGCCAGAGCTCTGGGCTGGGAAAGAGAAGGTAATGTGATAGGAGTGCAGGCTTTGGGCATTTGGGCCACTTCCTCATGTAACCTATTGGTGCCTTCAGGACCTGCTCGAGCCCTATCTTTAATATACTATTTCCATTTTATGATGGAGTGCTGCTGCACATGCCCAACTTTACGGCTTGGTAGGTCAGACAATACCGAGCTCATGATAGGCAACTCAGGTCTCATGGTAACTTGGTGGTCCATGTTAAAGCATTCAGTCTCTACCAAGGTCCAGTAGTAGGCTAAAAGCTGTTACTCAAAAGGAGAGTAGTTATCTGCAGCAAATGGTAAGGCTTTACTCCCAAATCCTAAGGGTTTTGATTCTTCTATATGGGCCTGCCAAAAGCTCCAGACAGCATCCCTATTTGCCACTGACACTTCCAGTATCATTGGATCTGCTGGATCAGCCCACGTGGCAGAACAGCTTGCACAGCAGCCTGGACATGTTGCAGAGCCTCCTCTTGTTCCAGTCCCCACTCAAAACCAGCCGCTTTTCTGGTCACTCAATAAATGGGCCAAAGGTAAATATGATGCTCCAAAATCCAAAGAGGTCAACTAGGTGTTGTGCCTCCTTTTTGATCATAGATGCACCAGCTTTTTCTTCACCTTAGAAGGGATTTCTTGACATGTCCCACACTACTGGACACCTAGAAATTTCACTGTGGTGAAAGGATTTGTTGGATTTACCTCCCATCCCCTGACCCACAGATGCCTTACCAGTAAGTCTAGAGTAGTGGCTACTTCTTGCTCACTAAGTCCAATCAGCATGATATCCCCAATATAATGGACCAGTGTGATGTCTCGTGGGAGGGAGAAATGATCAAGGTCTCTGCGGACAAGATTGTGACATAGGGATGGAGAGTTGATAGACCTCTGAGGCAGAACAGTGAAGGTATACTGCTGGCCTTGCCAGCTGAATGCAAACTGTTTCTGGTGGTCCTTACTGACAGCTATTGAGAAAAAAGCATTTGCCAGATCAACAGCTGAATACCAGGTACCAGGCGATGTGGTGATTTGCTCAAACAATGATACCACATCTGGGACAGCAGCAGCAATTGGAGTCACCACCTGGTTAAGTTTGCGATAATTCACTGTCATCCTCCAAGACCCATCTGTTTTCTGCACAGGCCAAATAGGAGAGTTGAATGAGGATGTGGTGGGACTCACCATCCCTGCATCTTTGAAGTCCTTAAGAGTGGCACTAATCTCTGCAATCCCTCTAGGAATACAGTATTCCTTCTGATTCACTATTTTGGTAGGTAGGGGCAGTTCTAGTTCTTGGTCTTTCCTTCCATAATAGCCCTCACTCTGTGAGTCAGTGAACCAATGTGGGAATTCTGCCAGTTGCTGAGTATGTCAATTCCAATTACGCATTCTGGAACTGGGGAAATGACTGCAGGATGGGTTTGGGGATTCACTGGACCCACTGTGAGATGGACCTGACTAAAACTCATCTATCACCTCACCTCCAAAGTCCCTACTTTGACTGGTGAACCAGAGTGACCTTTTGGCTCTCTTGGAATTAGTGTCACTGAGCCAGCGTCTAGTAATCCCCAAAATATCTGATCATTTCCTTTTCCCCAGTGCACAGTCACCCTGGTAAAAGGCTATAGGTCTCCTCGGGGAAGTCTGGGAAGACAGTTAATAGTGTACATTTTGGGCAATGTAAAAGGTTCCTTCCCAGTGATACCCGGCCCTCCCATCATTTGAGGGGCTTTGGGTCTATAAACTGTCTCAAGCCTAGGAACTGATGAAAGGGCAGTGATTCTCTGTTTTTGTGATTCAAGTTAGACTTCCATTCAGTTGACCTAGAATTCTTCTGCTTATACAGTTCAAACAAGAATTTAGTAGACTGCCCATCTATTTTACTTCTGGGTACCCCATGATCTACTAGCCAATGCCACAATTCTCTGCGAGTCAGATTATTTTGAATGCTGCTTTGAGTCTGCTGTACATTATGGTGGCCATGCCCACATTGTCTATGGTTATTAACTGTCACCACTTGGCTTCTGCCTACCCGAGCTCTGATCATCCCCACTGTGTTTAAGGATTCCAGCTCAGTGACAACAGTTCCCACAGTAATATCTTATCTACAGAGAAGGGCAACTACAGAGCTTTTCAGGGATGATGGATCTAGTCTCATGAATTTACTTATCACGGCTCTGGTGAAAGATGTGCCCTCTGGACATTTCTGGGGTGTGTGAGCAGGTCTTCCATGATAAATCCACTCTAACATTCCCATCTCTCTAAGCTTCTGGATCCCCTCATCTACATTATACCCGGGCAGTACTGGCACTTCACCCTCAGGTAATGTCGGCCAACTTTTGATCCATGTTTCAGCCAACCATCCAAATAAACTGTTAATGCCCTTTCTAACCCCTCAAGCTACTACACTGAATGCAGAATCTCTGCTTAGTGGGCCTATAAGTTCAGCCTGATACAACTTTATATTCCTTCCACCATTATCTCACACTCTTAATATCCATTCCCACACATATTCCCCTGATTTCTGTCTATATAGATTGGAAAATTCAGGCAGTTCTTGTGGAGTATAGTATACCTCCTTAAGGATCACACTTTGTAACTAACCTTTTGGGGCCTATTGGGACTTTTTAGTCTAGTTATAGGTATTAAAGAAAAGACGGATGGTGGGTGTGGGTCATAAAAAGAAAGAGAAGGGTCTTTCAAGCCAACTACCTCAGAGCATTGTGTTGCAGTTTCATGTAGTGAAACAGGATTAGTTGCTCCAGACAGAGGAGTGAGGGCTGTTTCCCCAGGGGAGATAGTTACAGGGTTAGCAGGCAGTAAACGTTCAATCTTGTTAGGTGATGGTTGGATAGCAGACTACTCTGAGGAGACTAGAGGCTGGAAAGCTGTTTCCTTGAGGCATGCTGGAGGTCAGGAAGCTCTTTCCTCAGGGCAGTCCATTACAGATCTATCTAGCAAAGGCTCAGCAGATTCCAGGGATCCAGTCTCCCTATTGCCATCATTATCAAGCCACATATCACCATCCCATGTTTCAGGATCCCATTCTTTTCCAATCAAAGCCCTTACTTTAACAACAGACACCCTGCAAGGTTGAGATTTTAGGTGATGTTGTAAATCTGTTACTCTCACAATGAGGGTTTGCATGTGGTTTTCACGGGTCTCAAGTCTGCGACCATAGGAAATAAGATTTTCTCTCAGGGCACACATGGAAACTTTTACATCATTCATACAGCGCTGCAGTTTCAAATTTGAAACCTTCAGCTCATCCCTTTCCCTCATCACTGTATCCAGGGTATCTAACAACAACCAGCCAACATCATTATACTTCTTAATTCCACAAAACTCTGTAAAGGTGTCAAAAACATTATCACCCAGAGCCTTGCCTCATATAAGTGTATAATAAGCAGAATCTAATGGTGATATTTTGAGCATCTCTTTGCCAACTCACCCCATGGACTGTCAGTGCCATCTTGATTACTGGAAACAGAGTCATTAGCGCCTCTGAGTCAAGTCAGAGTAGAAAACCAACTGTAAAAACCCATTTTTAAGATTCTGTTTCTCAAGAACCACTCCTAGTACCAAGCTGTGTTAGCAGGGTTCTCTAGAGAAACAGAACCAACAGGAGATAACTGTAAATATGAGATTTATAAAGGTGTCCCACACAACCATGGAAATGGATGAATCCAAAATCCTTAGGGCAGGCAGTGAAGCTGGTGGCTCCAATGAAGTGTCTGGACAGACACCACAGGAGA
This sequence comes from Myrmecophaga tridactyla, assembly GCA_004026745.1. Taxonomy (NCBI): domain Eukaryota; kingdom Metazoa; phylum Chordata; class Mammalia; order Pilosa; family Myrmecophagidae; genus Myrmecophaga; species Myrmecophaga tridactyla. Next base: position 16,942 of record PVIY010035579.1, read on the forward strand.
GGCTCACTGGCTGAAGAAGCAGTGAAAGAATCTCTCTTCTCCCTTAAAATCCGTTGACTGATTGGATTATCTCACTGTGGGAGGCACACCTTAGTTGATTGCGGATGTAATCAGCCACAGATGCAATCAACTGACTGATGACTTAATACACCAGCCTTCCAGTTTACCAACCAGTCAGGAAATATCCTTGCAGCAATGGTCAGGCCAGTGCTTGCCTGATCAGACAATTGAGCATAATAATTTGGCCAAGTTGACAATAGAACCTAACCATCACAGGTAATAACTAATAAGGCAAGATTTACTTCTTCCAATTCTCCTTTTTTCAATCACAGCTGTTCTTTTTATTTTGGTGATGTTTATAATAAGCCATTGTAAAACACTTACTCTTTATTTTTGAGTAGTTTTTTTTTTAGATATTTTTGGTAGTTATCAAATGGATTTTTGAGGTTCATATTTAACACCCTGTTTCAGTTTGCTAATGCTGCCACAAAGCAGTATACCAGAAATGGGTTGGCTTTTACAAAGGTGATTTACTAGGTTACAAAGTTGCAGTTCTAAGTCCATGAAAATGCCCAAATTAAGGCATTAATAAGAGGATACCTTCACTGAAGAAAGGTCCATAGTACCAGGATTTCTCTGTCAGATGGGAAGGCACATGGTGATGTCTGCTGGCCCTTCTCTCCTGGGTTGATTTCAAATGTCTCTCTCAGCCTCTGGCATCTCCTAGGGCATTTTCCTCTTGTATCTCCAAATTCCATCTTTCTCCAAAATGTTTCCCTGTTAAAGAACTCCAGTAAAAGTGTATTAAAACCTACTTCAAATGTGTGGGGTCACATCTCCATGGAAACAATCCACCCAACAATAAGTCCGCCCCCACAAGATTGGATTAGAAGAACATGGCTTCTCTGGGGGGATACATGACAGTTTCAAACATCATATACCCTAAGTTTATTACAATTTAGTTTGTGTAGATTCCAACTTTACTTCAATATAGCCCCCCCCACACTCTGCCTATATCCACCTTTACTCCCTATAATGTTGTTCTTTAAATATATTGTACCCTTGTACTTTGTATGCCCAAAACAAATAATAAATAACAAATAAATAGTAAATAACAAATAACAAATTTAAAACATGTCTTTATTTTATACATTTGAATTTTAAGCATTATGAGAGGTGAAATGCAGCCTTACAAACAAAGAAAACTGTGTTACTCCTGCTTGGCAAATATGGAAACAGAGAGGCCAAGGAAGGAACCTGAAGCTCCGTAGATCAGAAGCTTGCCGTGCCTCTGTGCACTGTTGCAGAGCATTTCAGTGGAAGAAAAATTCCAGTCCCAGGTAGCCTCACTGCCCCTCCCATCATGCCAGGGACTACTCATTATACCCACTGCTCTGGATCACCCACTTCCAGGTGCTCACCTACTTCTCCCAGTCACTCATGCCTCCTCTTACTCTGGACATGCTGGCCTACAGCCTGCTCTCATGACCCCCCTGAGTCCTGTACCTTCCATCAGGTGCCCAGCATGCGATGCCTGGCAATGGCTTTCCTTTTCCTGTGATGTTTTCTCCACTGGCTTTTTGCCTCTAATTATTGGTGCCTTTATCATCCTCCAAGCACTTCTCCTCCTACATCCAGCACCCCAAAGGTAAGCACCACAATGACAGAAACTTTGTGTGGTTCACTGTAATATTTTAACAACTTAACTGAGGTAAAATTTCCATACCATAAAATCCACCCATTTTAAGCATGCAGTTTAACAATTTTTACTAAAATTTACTGAGTTGCGTAACCATCACAGTAATCAGTTTTAAGACATTTTCATCAGCCGAATAAGATCCCTCATGCTTGTACACAGTTAATCCTCCTTTTCATCCCCAGGCCCAGGCAACCGCTACTCTACACAAATCTATAGATTTGCCCTTTCTGAACATTTTATATAAATGTAATAATGCAATATGTAGTCTTATGTCTGGCTGCATTCACTTAGCATAATGTTTTCCAGGGTTAGCCTCCTCAGAGCACTTATCAGTGTTTCTTTCCTTTGTATCTCTGAATAAATTTCCATTAAATAGCTACAACACATTTTGTTTATCCATTCTCTGGTTGATGGACCGCCACTTAGGATTTCTACCTTTTGAAAGCTCTGAATAATTCTGCTATGAAGATAAGCAAGCATATCTCGGGGAGACACTTATAGTTGAATTGTTGGGTCCCATGGTAGACTTATGTTTAGCCTTTAAGAGACTCCCAAGCAGATTTCCAAAGTGACTGCACTATTTTATACCCCTGCCAGCAGTTTATGAATGTTCTAATTTCTCCAGATTCTTTCCAACACTTGTTATACTCTGACCTCTGCTGACGGCCATTCTAATAGAAATTAAATGGTATCTATTTGGGATCCATAAGTACAGAAATGAATAAATAAATTACCTCTGAAACTGGACAGAATTTGGGTTGAATCCTGATGGTGATGCTTAACAGGTGTACTACCTGGACCAAGTCACTTTCCTTCTGTGAGAATCAAGGACAGCCCCACATAATGGTGATATCCTGTACAAGAAAGTGGTATGCATGATGTGCTCAGAAAAATGTAGTTGTCAGTATCACTGCCACCATTATTATTAGTAGGAGAAGGAGTAGTAATTGCTGTTGTTCTATTAGTAGTAGCTGTGGTAGTAGTAGTCATAATAAAAGTAATTATTTCAGTAGCAGTAGTAATAGGTATACTAGTAGTTTAGCAGTAATAGTAGTTGTAGTAGCACTTGGAATACAAGTGCCAGGGAAAGGAGTTGTAGTATAGTACTAATAGCAGTTGCAATAACAGCGGTTGTAACAATAGTTATAGTAGCAGTAGCCATAGCTGTATTAGTAGATGATGTAGTTGTATTAGTAGTTATAGCAGCAGTAGCAGTAATAGTTGTAGCCTTAATTGTAGCAGTAGCAACAATGGTAATTATAGTACTAGTAGTTCTGTAGCAGTAGTAATACCATCATTCAAGAGACAAGCCCACATCAGTGTCTGGGACATTGGCAGCTACCATTAGTTCAGTGCTCACCATATGCCAAGCTCCATTCTTCCCACTAGATATGGATTAATACTTTAATCTACACAGCAATATTTTGAGATTAAGACTGTGCTTATCCTCTCAGAAAACTAAGACTTAACTCACTAATCCAAAGCACACAGTAAGTGAGTGTGTGCAGCCAGAACCAGGCCTTCTAGCTCCAGAGCCCACACATCCCATAATGACACTGCACTCCCTGCCCTTACAAGTCAATCTGGATGAGTGCCATTCAAGAGAAGCACATGCAATTTGAGTGCAGGAATGGGGTGGCAAGATGAGGTCTGCTCATGCCTGGTTCAAGCATCCCATCTAGGCACAAAGAGCAGGACACAGTTGTGGAATATGTCTTTGTTTTTGCATTCTGATCCAGTTCTGAGAACAGAGCTAAAGACATTTTTTGTGCTGTGGAAAACCAGTGAGTGACATTATGGATGCTGCCAGTCTTTTATCAGTTCTGCTAGATAAATAACTAACCATTCTTGCTCTGGAAGAGATGGCAAGGTGCTGTACACCAGAGCACTTTGGCTCTCAAATAAGCAGGTGAGCATGGGGCCCTGCATGAAGGAGTGAGGAGTAGGTGAGTAGTCAGGACTGGCACCTCAGTGCTTTCTATGCTGAGGGAAGGCACTGCAGACAGGGAATGGACTGGAAGGTGGGCAGGCAGACTCTGGCAGGGAAAGCATCAGGGGAAGCTGGAGCTTGAGGCAATGCCCTTGCTTATAGTTGAGAAGCTGCTGGTAAGGGGGAGGAAGGCCTGCTTGCAAATGCTGACTCTGTTTCTGTCTCCTACCAGTGGCCACCACCATGGGTACAGACATAGACCAGTCCTCTCTCGGCCATCACTGGCTCTACTCTTCCCTATACCTCTTCACCTTCTTTATGGGGCTGCCTCTCACCCTGCAGGCCTTGATGGTCTTCGTTGGCAAGCTGCATCGTCGCCCAGTGACCATGGACATGCTCCTGCTCAATCTGACCCTCCCGGACCTGCTCCTGCTGATCTTCTCCTCATTCTATATGGTGGAGGCAGCCAGTGCAATGAGCTGGACTATGCCCTTCTTCCTCTATGCCTTGTCCGGATCCCTCTTCTTCACTACCATCTATCTCACCTCCCTCTTCCTGGCAGCTGTGAGCATTGACCACTTCCTGAGTGTGTCCGACCCAGTGTGGTACATGGCCCAGCCAAAACCAAGACAGGCCTGTCTGGTCGGTGTGGCCTGCTGGCTCCTGGCCTCTGCCCACTGCAGTGTGGTCTGCATCATCACAGTCAGAGTGTCAATGGAATCTGCTACCTGGAGTTCTGGGAAGACCAGCTAGCCATTCTGCTGCCTGTCCAGCTACAGATGGTTGTGGTCTTTTGGGGGTGCCCTTGCTCATCACCTGCTACTGCTACAGCCACTTCATGGGAATCCTTAGCAATGGAGCCACATATAGCCAGCTGAAGAGGGTTGCAGGGCTGGTAGCAGCACCACTGCTCAACTTCCTTGTCTGCTTTGAGCCCTTCAGTATGTCTTATATCATGGGCTTCATCCAGGGCAAAAGTCCATCCTGGAGAAGTTACATGCTGCTCCTCAGCACCCCAAACTCCTGCATCGACCTTCTCTCTACTACTTCTCATTATGTGAGTTCCAAGCATATCTTCATGGGCTGCTGAGGAGGGTGGCTGAAGCCTGTGGGCCTTGGAAGCTGGAGGGCAGCATGGAACCGAAGGTGGAGAATGAAGAAGAGGGGCACCTGCAGACATGCCTAATGTGGAAGAAAGTAGTGGACTCTAGGAGACTGTGGAACTGGTTGGAATGAGCGCCAAAGGGCCATAGTCTGCCTTCTAAGGACTTCTGAGGTTAATGTAGATGTTAAGGGCAGTAACCAAGGTCAAAGGGAGCAACCCAGTGGCTTCTGACTGTGAATGGGAAGAATCCATTCCTCTGAGCATCTCTATCTGGCAGGATTGGGCACTCAGTGCTGGCAGTTATTTCAGGACGCAGGGATGAAGGGGCATCCTGCCCTCATGGGACCTTTTCCAGGAAGTGGCTGCTGCTCAATCTATTTATATATTCATGGACATTTATGTAAAATGACAGAAGAAATCTACCCAAATAAATTTGGCAAAAGGTGGCAGAATTTCCTCATTTTCCTGCTTTTTCCTATGGTGTAGGCGAGTCAAGTGGAATTAGTGAATAGTAGGATAAAAGAGTTAGATCTACAGGAAAAGAGTTAAATGGCAAGATGCCAAGACCATTGCAGAGGATCTGGGTGGGATGGATAAATATAACAGCTAACCCAACTAAAGGGGCTGGCCTGACGCATGACCTTCTTCCAACCTCTCAATAGCCATATGTTAGGTACAGAGAGCTGAAGTGTCCAACCTGGGGAAAGTGATTGAAGCGGGACTTCAGGCAGGGGTTATTTGGCTCTGAAGCCCACTTTCCCAGGCCACACTGTTGTTCTGCCTTCAGCTGTGTGTCATCCACCATGACCTGGCCCCATTAAACATCTGAAAACAATGAGGCCATCTGACCAGCATATATGTCAATAGTTCAGGATGAGAAAAAAACTAGGAGATTGACATTCTGGGTTGTGTCCATTACTCAGTAAAGATACCCTTATGAAAAAATAAATGAGGACAATTAGTCACCATGGTTGACTGTAGGGTTCTACAAACAAGATGCTTATTCTTAGGAGCTATTTTTAACCAAATGTGGTCATTCAGGACGTTTTCATTTACCACTGGTATAGAAAAAACAGTTGGCAGGACCCACTATGCCAAATGAGGAAATCAGAGAAATACTGGCATTCATTTGCACTCAGTCAGCATTCTTTCATAAACATTTATTGAGCACCTACTATGGCAAATGGCTGAGCTGAGAACTTCAGCCATTTCGAAATTCTACTAATGTCTTTAACGTCTGCTTTCTTCCAAAGATTCAGGTGACTGGGTGAATGAGGGCTGTTGGTGGGAAATTGGTTCCAGATGAAAGACAGAGACCCTATCTGTTGTGGAGAGATGAGGCATGAACTGTCTTACAGCTCATCGCTGTGTCCCATGGCACTGAGTTCTGATGGTTAATAAGAAGTCGATGTTAACATGAGCCTTTCTTCAGAAAAGGAAGAAGGGTGATGTAATGGGGTGTCACAAAGAACATTTCCTGTGATTCCAAAATTGGTAATAAGGACCCAAATCAGAGGACAAAGAGGAATTGAAAACAGATCAGGAGTCTTACCCCTCCACCCAGGTTTATTCACTGGAATCAGAGGCAAGTTAACTGGCCTTGTAGCCCCAACCATCACTCAGCACTACATCCACCCCATTCTGGGTTAGCGAAAGAGGAGGGAGGTGGAGAGGAGGAAAAGTCATCAGAAGTTGGGACAAATGTCTGGAGATGATGAGGGGAGTAACACAGCTCTTCCCTATATATATATCCTTGAGGCCAAGAGAAAGGAGCTCTCAGAGACAGGCAGAGCTCACAAAGACAAAAAGATGTATTTCTGTGACTTGCTGACCTATGCCTTTCTGAGCAGGGAGAGGCGAAGGCAGAGAGACAGGGGCATGAGTGTTATATGAGTCATGGAGCACATGTGAGTGTGAGTCTCCCATGCATGAGGAGACCACTGTAAAAGTGGACATCTTGGGGTGGTGGAGGACATGAACCCAGGGTTGGGGCTCCCAAAAAAGAAACCAAAGGACACGGAGTGTAGCTTTGGAAGAGAGTCGGGCTTTGGGCATTTGACCCACAGAGGACCCCAAATGACACTCATTATCAGCTGAACACTGTTTCTCCACCTTTTCTTCAGGACTACTCCCATAGAGAGCAGTTTTTTTCCATTCACCACCCTCCCCTCCCAGCCCAGGAACTTTTAAAAGCACATATATACTGTATATTTGTTTCTGTGTTGTGGCCTTTGGAAAGCAAGAAACTATTATAGCATCTAAATAAGATTTTCTAGCCGCCAAGAATTAGTTTCACCCCTTCAGATACAATATTGCTCCTGCTAAGAATGCATGAGCTAGAATAACAGGCTGAGTGAATAGAGCAATGCAGACTCTATCACATCCTGTATTCCAACAGAGTTAGATTTATTATCTTTCTGCAGCAAGGGAGACCCTCTAAGCTATCCCACAAAGGAAGGGATGAGGTAATTATATGCTTGAGAGTAAGGGTGGAGTTTAGAGGAATGTCAATGAAGCAGTGTTTGAGAGGCTCCATGCAAAGCAGGACTGTATATAAGAGATGATTATCAGGGTGGACTGAGAAGTAGACTCAGGCTCCTATATCTTTGGGAATTACAAAGTAGAGATAAAAGAAGAAGTTGTATCTGAATACTCCTTATGTGAAGCTCTGGTGGGCTGGAAATTGAGGCTGCTTCTCTCTGTCAATGAGACTGAGATCCTCCAAAGCAGGAGTGGGATGTTCCTTTTTTAGTGACATGATGTCACACAGCAAAGTTTCTGACAGATTGTGATTTTAGAGAACTAGGTTTCTCAGAGAAGGTAATTTCACTAAATAAACTAAAAGATTTGGCGGGGGTGCTGTCCTCAAATTCTTATTTATTTATTTTTTATTTTTTATTGACACATCTTCGCATATATATAGTCCATACATGGTGTACAATCAATGGCTCACAATATCATCACATAGTTGTGTATTCATCAGCATGATCATTTTTTGGAACATTTGCATCACTCCAGAAAAAGAAATAAAAACAAAAAAAGACCCAAACAAAACCATTCCTGCCTATCCTAAAGAATATCTAGAGCATTATATAAGATTCTACAAAGATTCCAGGCACTAAGGTAACTTTTCAGAAACCTACAATCTCCAGATGGGTCCCTGGACCAGATAAATCCTAAATGCAGAGGGGCCAGCCTCTCCAGAAAATCAGTTAGTTCCACCCCCCTATCCCATATTATCGACAGCCCCTTCCAACATGAAAAAGTTAGAATGGGCATAATCCAAATACCCCTACAGACTAGGAGAAAGATCAATAGTGATGGTGGAGTTATACAGGGAAGGTAGGGGTTAACAAATGAGTATGACTGCTGAATCCTTATATTGATATATCTTTTAATCTCCAGTACCTTAGAGCAGCTAGAAGTAAAAACCTAAAATTATGGAATTGTAACTGATACCAAACCCTGAAATCTGTTCCACAACTAATTGTTGCAATGTACTTTGAAATTTATTGCTTTTCTGTATATAAGTTACTTTTCACAAAAAAAAAAAAAGAGAGAAGGAGAAGCATAGCAAAGAAGATGGGATTTAACAAATGAGTATGACTGCCGAATTATTATACTGATATTTCTCTCCATGTCTTGGAGCAGCTAGAAGGAAAAAGGAATAACAGTGGAACTGTGACCCATAACAAACTTTAAAATCTGTTCTATAATTACTTGTTAAGACGTACCTGGAAATATATTGCTTTTTTGCATATATGTTATTTTTCACAAATAAATAAAATGTTAAAAAAAGAAAAAACCTCATACATACCATAACACTTACTCCTCCCTCTCATTGACCATTAGTATTTCCATCAATACAATTTATTTAACCTTTATACCCTCTATTATTTATTTTTTATCCATATTTTTTTACTCATCTGTCCCCCCATACCCTGGATAAAAGGAGCATCTGATACAAAGTTTTCACAGTCACACCATAAAAGTTAAATCTTTATACAATCGTCTTCAAGAATCAAGACTACTGGAACACAGCTCAACAGCTTCAGGTACTTCCCTCTAGCCACTCCAATACACCATAAACTAAAGAGAGATATCTTTTTATGCTTAAGAATAACTTCCAAGATAACCTATTGACTCTGTTTGAAACCTCTAAAACAGTTTTAAAGATTTATAAGAGAAGCCAATGCCCCTGAAGAGGAACATTTCCGTCCTAGAAGGAAGGTTCTTTCTTCACCGAAACCCAGGGCAGTGTAATTAAGAAGGACAGGACAGGAGAAAAAATAGACCTGACCCTTCCTGCCTCAGATTCCCTGGGACACAGGTGAGGCTTAAGGTTAGATAAGTATGGGGAAGAGACTAGAATAATTTTTTTTATAAACTTTTTTATTAATTAAAAAACTTAACAAAAGAACATTAAGATATCATTCCATTCTACATATACAATCAGTAATTCTTAATATTATCACATAGTTGCATATTCATCATTTC
>PVIY010035580.1:0-26184 GCA_004026745.1 Myrmecophaga tridactyla
TGCTGAGCGCTGATTCAATTATCTGCTAGCATCTCTTTCCAGACTCCAGAGCTCCAGGGGAAAAGAGAGTGGACAAGAGAAGAGTTCAGAGGAGGGCCTCTGAGGGCCCTCTTAACTGGGCAAAGTGACAGTGGAGGACGAACGTGCCCTGGACGTGTCCCCCACCCTGGAGAAGAGTCCCCACTCCCCAGCCCAATCCAGAGAGCACAGGCCTGTCCTCCACCTTACTTGTGCCCACCCCAGTTGGGTACCAAGGCCTGGGACTCTACCTTCCACATTCCCGGTGAAACTATCCTGTAGTGTCTACCCCACAGCCACCTCCCCTGCCCAGCCCCTGTGCCCTGCAGCCTGCTCACAGAGAGTCCTTGGGAGAGATGAATTCAGCACCTCCTCTGCTCAAGATCCCCCCATAGCTCCCCAGGGCCCCCAGTGAACCCACTACGCCTGAGGAAGGCTCCTGGCTTCCTCCAGGGCCTGGCTTCATCTCCTTCTCTCCCCCACCTGCCCCACACATAGCTTCAGGGGTCACACGCACATGCCCATACCTGCACACTCACATCCACACCTGTGCACACACACAGGTGCACACACTGACACATATAAACTCACATGCACATGCACGTTCACAGGCTTTCTCACATGCACAGTCACACACATTCACAATATTCACACATGCATGCACACACTCATACACACTCACAGGCATGCAGACAGCACACACAGGCATGTGCACCCTCGCACATGCATGCGCATAAATACACATCCAGAATATGCGTACACACACGCACACACTCCTCACACTCACCCTGTGCCGTTCTATGTTTTTGTTGTGCTCTTCTCTCCACCGTGGCTAAACCTGGCTCTCCCCTTTTCCTGAGACCCTGGGCAAGTCACTTCCTCTCTGGGAGCCTCAGACTCCCCATTTACAGAGTGGGGCTGATGAGACCTTACTTTCCTATGTTGGGTGGCAGTGAGAGGAGGGGAAATGTGTCCGTCCCTCAGTGCAGGGCCCCCACCTGGCAGGTCTGACAAGGATGAATTCATGGGGAAATCCCAGCTTCAGGACCCATCAGAGGTGTTACAGCAACTTCTCTGATCCTCAGCTCAGTTCTGTCAGCCTCTTGCCAAGGGGTCGGGACCCCCAGCACGCAGGGCAGTGGGACATACTTGCACCTTGTTTGGTGCTCACCAGGGGCTGGCAAGTCCTTGGTTTTTGAAGCTGTGCAGCCCTGAGCAAGTTCCCTGACTTTCCTGACCCTTAGTCTCACCATCTGACTATAGTAGCAATTACTGGCAGTACAGGAGGGCTGAATGAGGCAGGCTTGGTGAGAGACATACCGTAGGCCTTCCACCATGTTCCCTTCTCTCCACCCCTTAAATGTACCCATCGGAGCACGGTGGGTTAGGGGAAAGACCACAGGACATAGTGTCCTCGAGTCTGGGGCCTCAACCACTGAGACCTGCTATGTGACATTGGCTACCTCCTTTCACCACTCTGACCCTCAGTTTTCTCTTCTGTAAAATGGTCACTATCCCTCCACAGCCAGATTGTGAAGGGTAAATTAACTCACATATATAACAATAACAGCTCTCCCTGCAACCTGTTTTCTTTTGCTCTCCTACTATGTGCCAGTTGTTTGTATAAGCTCTAAACAGTCAGATGCCCAGTGGGTTGCGGACACCCAGAGTCTGGCATTGATTAGAAAGGCAACTTTTAAGCCAAGTCACTGAAGCCAGGTGGTGTCCAGACCCCTCGCTCCCTTCCTTGCTCAGAGTATCCTTTTCTCTTTGTTAGTTCCCTCTGCCTCACTGCTCCCATGGAATAGTCACCTCTGAGTCATAGCGCTTTCTGCTCACACCGAGTTCATTTCTCTAGCTCTGGCCTTTTCAAATGCGGCCCATGAATAATGAATCCCAGTTATAAATTTAGAAAACGTCCTTTCTTCCTGCCGCTAGGGCTTTCTCTTTATTTTTAAATCATGATAGTTTATAAGAAAACTAATCCCTTGAAGACACGTTTTCCCCCATCTGATTTCCTAACAACCAAAATTAAGTTGCTAATTTTGCAGCCTGCATGCAGACTTGTCACTGGCCTGCTACCCTGGGTGCCAGGAGAGGCAAGCGGGTTGGGGAGGGGGGCTCCAGTGCCTTTCTCCTGGGGGTGGGGGCTGGGGCCATGTGGGGAGGCATGAGCCTTGGAGTGGAACCTGGGATGAATCCTCGCGCTCTGCTCCCCAGGCAGCCAGGGCAACTTGCTCACTTTTCTGGGCTTCAGGTCCCTTGTTGGAGCCTCAGCAGGAGAAGACCTTGTTCACAGGACCTCCGGGAGGGTTTTGTGAGACAAGGAGGCCCAGATGGGGGCCACTCAGGACCCATTATCTACCAGCTGCTCTGCCAGATGTTTGAAAGTCAAAAATCAAAGCTCTGCATTTAGTGTTGCCTGATTTGCTGGGTAACCCAGGTTAACTGCCCAAGCTCTCTGGGCCTGTGTCTCACACAGGTGATGGGCCAATGCTTCCTGGCCTTTTCTCTTTGAGCTCTCTCTGGACGTTTCTTTGGAATCTGACAGCTGACCTCTACCTCCCAGATCCCCCTGGGTCTGTGCCAGCCCCCACTAAGGGTCTTTCTCCCCAGGACATTTCCTTTCTTAGCTTCTCCAAACGCTCTGGGCTCTCTTAAAGGACTCCAGTTAAGACCCACCCTTATCACATCTACATGGAAACAACATAACCGAAAGGTCCCATCCACACCAGTTCTGCCCCCACAGGAATGGGTTAAAAGAACACGGCCTTTTCTGGGGTACAAACAGCTTCAAACAGCACACTGTCCACTGCGGAAATTAATAGTTGCCCGTAGCTCACCAGCTCACAGCATCTCGCAGCTGGGAGGGACTGGTGGACCACGTGTAACAGCCACTCACCATGCAGGCGGGGAAACTGAGGCTCAGGAGGAAAAGGGCCATCTCAAACCACGTGGTTTGTGAGTCAACAAACAGGGTCTCGCCTCTGCAATCCTGACATCCAGGCCCAGGTTCAGACACGAGCCTGCTGAGGTTTACCCTGGGCCTTCCTACTGCCTCTGGGCTGCGTGCCAGCCCCATCCCTTGGCTGGCTGGGGGGTTGGATCCAAAAGACATAAGCATGGAGGCAGCCCACTGGTGTGTGAAGGGGATAAGAAGTAACATCCACTGAGCCCATATGGCTGGACAACTCAATCTGACACTCAGATATCTCTGAAAGCCCGATGACACTGTCCAATCTGAGATGGGGGAGGGGGCCTGGGATCCTGCAGCCGGCCCTGCCCAACTCCCAAGGCCTGGCTTTCTGATGCATCCTCCTTCCCACTCCACGGGGACCCCCAAGACAAGCTTGAGCCCACACAGGTCCCAAGAGAGACTAAGTCCTGGTAAAGTTGCCCTCGTCTAGCATCTCATCTGGGAGGTGGCAAGGTCACAGCCCTGAGGCTGGGGTAACGGCCAAGAGCCCACAGCCTCCACGCATCTGCCAGCTGAAGCACCTCCCGGCTGAAGCACAGTGCCCACTTCGAGGTAGTGACCTCTGCCCTGTCTTCCAGCTTTCCCTTTCATCTCCTCCCTGCCAAGGACCAAAGGCAGCCCAGGCTGAGCAGCCAGAAGGAAGCAGAGTATTAACAAGTGCTGGCCTCTGCAAAATCCAACCCTGGGTGCAGGGGCTGCAGGCGCCAGCATGCCCTGCACAGAGCAGCCTCATCAGAGGCTGAGAGGGATGAGCAGGCCCAGCCCCAGCTCCTCGCCTCTTAAGGGAGTAAAGAAAAAGGAAATGAGCCACATAGCAAACACTGGGGACAGCTGAGTCAACGAAGGAAGCACAGCAGGTCCTGGAAATTCACGTCATGGGCGCTCCGGAGCACAGCGATGGGGAGTGTCATGTTAGTGGGGAACGCTGTCATTCGAGAAGCAGGATGGGAAGCTGCGTTTGAAAGGTGACCCCAACTGCAGCCGTGCGCTCTGTGCACTAGGAATTGGGCAACTACGGGCTGTGCGTGCGTGTGTGCGTGTGTGTGTACATCTGCGGGTCTCGATGTATGTGTGATCGAGGGTGTTGAGCTAGCACACCAGATAGCAACTAAAAGGACTTATGGCCCACTGGTAATATGCTTTTCTTTAATGTTTTTTTCCTTTGATATTTTTCCAATTTTGCACAGTGAACATATATTCCTATTACAGTCATAAAGAGGATTTTTTTTAAAGATAACATGACTGGACTCGCTCGGTCCACACTGTACCTGTAATCACTTCCCAAAGTCAAAGATTGTCTCACACTGCCCACTCATTCCCCATCCCATCCCTTGGGGCTGGCCCTCCTAGCACGCCTATAACACACACACACACACGTGCGCACACACACACACACACACACACACACACACACACACACACACCACGGGCAGCTCAGACCCATCCTCTCCGGCACAGACTGGGGCACATCAGGATAGTTGGCAGTGGTCAGGGGTCATCAGGTCCAAAGACTTGACCTTTCAACTGGGGAAACTGAGGCCCAAGCAGGCAGGAAGGGGAACTAGCGTGTGACAACCAGCAGATCCAGGATGGTGACACCGAAACGGCTCATGGGGTCTTTCCCGAGTCACAAGCAGCTGCTAAGATGCCACGAGTCAGGCAGGTCTAGAGTCAAATCCCAGCCTCTGGAAACGGCTCTGCCTCTGAAAGCCTTTCCTCCTTGTACATAAAATGGGAGTGGGAAATGGGGAAGGGGCTGGGGAGCTTTTGACCAACCAACTCTCCCTTCTCCCAGAGCCACAGGGAGGGGCAGAACATAAGTGGTGTGACTGACCGCCATCCAGGGTCACGTGGGCACAAAGGGGGTGCACTCCCAGGCCGAGCGCAAGAACCCTCACATCTGAGTGACCCCACTCTCTTTCCCCTTCCATCAGCTTGACGTGGATCTGAACAGTGACCCCAGAGTCAGCAAGACGGCGGGGCCAGAAGACAGAACGAGCCTCGGTGCCTGTGCCATCATCTAGAGGACAGAGGCTGACGAGCCTGTGCTGGGCTCAGGTGCTGAGACAGAAGCTTCCATTGTGCTCAAACAGTTGTGCATTTGAGGATGTGTTAGTTTGCAACTTGCTGGAATGCGGTACACCAGAACTGGAACAGCTTTTAAAGGGGAATTTTTTTTTTTTTAATTTGCATATGGGCAGGAGGCACCAGGGATCGAACTCCAGACCTCCAGCACGGCAGGTCGGAGCTCTGCCTGCTGAGCCACAGCAGCCGCCCTAAAGGGGAATTTAATAGGTTACAAGGTTATAGTTCTAAGGCTGTGGAAATGTCCAGACCAGGGCATCCAGGGAAAGATACCTTAATTCAAGAAAGGCCAATGGGTCAGAAACACCTGTCAGCTGGGCAGGCACGTGGCTGGCATCTGCTGGTCCCTTGTTCCTGGGCTCCATTGCTTTCAGCCTCTGTGCCTGTGGGGGTTCCTCACTTTGCTTCTCCAGGGCTGGCTTTCATCTCTTGGCTTCCCTTGGCTCTCTCCAGGTTCTGGCTTGCTTAGTATCTCATGGCAACATCTGCGGGGCTCTAAGCATCTCCAAATATCCGTATCTCTGTTCTCTACCTTCAGCTCTGCTCTGAGGTTTCTGTCTACTCTGTTGTTCTGTTGTTTTCCCAAGATGTTTCCCCTTTTAAAGAACCCCAGTAAACTAATCAAGATCCACAGAACGGGTGGAGTCACATTTCCGTCTAATCAAATGATTATACCCACAACTGAGCTCACCACATCTCCATGGAGATAAACTAATCAAAAGTTTCCAACAATTCATTTCCTGGACCATGCACCCCCCTGCCAAAAAAAGTCTCCAACATGCAATACTGAATCAGGATTAAAAGAAATGGCTGTCTCCATGAGATTGAATCAGGATTAAAACCTGGCTTTTCTGGGGTACATAATACTTTCCAACCGGCACAGGGGGCTTATTTGTTACAGCAACTGGCACTGCCTTTCCTAATCAAGACCAGACACATGGGTGAGAAATACACGAAATGATTAGACAGCACCTAACCCGGGTCAGGCACCCAGGAAGCTCTCATCACCAGGCCAATGCTACCTCTGCTGGAAGCTCAGCTGAGTTACCAAGAGAGCATGTCAACTCCCACATTAAATAAAACATCACATTACATTTTTAAATCCATTTCTGGTCTACTCTCCAGGCCGCCTCACAGGGGCAGGGGAAGAACTCAGCAGTTAATTACCTGCAGACTGTGGAGGGCCCGGGCTCTGCCTCAGAGGACTGGGCCAGAACCTCAGGGCCTGCTCCCTTCTAGTTCCTTCTCTGAGCGGCCAGGCGGGGCTCAGCCTGGGAAGCACCTGGAGGCACAAGATTGGCCAGAAGATCGGGGGTGAAGAGGCCTTGGCTCCTCAGAGCAGCAGAACCAGAGCCTCTGCCTGCACGGCCCCTGCCTCCTCCGGCCCCCAGGAGGGGGCTTCCATGGACAGACCACCGACTGGGTGGAAAGGGTAGCAGCTGGCACATTATGTCCCACCATGGGCCAGTGCTGTGCTAAGCTCATTACACTCGGCCCTTCCTTTCAACCTCGCAGAAGACTGGCCCCACCTCTTCTGACCTTAAGGGAAACCCTCAACCTCCAGGGCCCCTCCCTTGAGCTGAGGAAGGGGATAATGTCAGGTCCTACCTGGAGAGCGGCTGTGAGAATTAAAGGAGCTCATATTTGGACAGGGTTCAGAGGAGGCTCCAAAACTCCACCAAGCTCAATAAACAGCCAGCATCCATTCACGGGCAAGAAAATGGGAGCTCAGAGAGGTTAAGTAACGCACCCCAGACCACACAGCTAGTGGAAGGAAGAATGGAATTCAGCTAGATCATAGCCACTTCTCTCTTCACTTATTCCGTCTACGTCTACGAGTGTGAAATGAGCACCTATTGTATGCCACACTCTAGCCTGGGTTTCTGGGGATTGAATCATGAAAAGTGCAGACTCTGAACTGCCCACAGAGAGAGTGATCCCCTAAGGCTCTTGGAGATGGAAGCAGTTAGAGTTCACAGTCAAGTGTGAGGAACCCCGTGATCAGGGAGGCAGAGCTGCCCTGGAAGAAGGGAGGGTGCACCCCTATGCATCCTTGGGGCGCACGGCATCACAGCATCACAGCCAGCTTCCTGGGACTGGGCATCACATGGCTGGGAGGCTGAGTAGGAGTTCTTCAGGCAGGAAGGCTGAGGGAACAGCATGTGCCAAGCTGAAAGGTAGCTTGGGGTACTCAGAGGAAGTCAAGGGTGTTCAGGTTGGGAGGAGCATAGACTTGGGGGTGCAGCTGGAGAGGGGAGAGAGGCTCCTCGAGCTTGGGAAGAATTTGGTTTTCTGCCCCGAGGGAGGGCAGAGGGGAGCCAGGGAGAGGTTTCAGTTACACAAGCCAATCTGTTTCCGGAGGCTTAGAGGACAGGGCGCAGGGGGCAGACGGGTTGGAGGGGGCAGGGTGGTGGCTGGGGTACAGTTGGACAATGGTAATCAGTCGCCCTTGGTCATGTGCCGCGTCCACTTCTGGGAGGTGGCCTGGACTCACAGCAGGCGGCAGGGAGCAGGTGGCACTGGGAGGAAGAGCCCAGGCAGAAGCCGCCTGGGGGAAGGCCGGAGCTCAGCCCCCCTCACCGTGGGTGGGGACGTGGGGGACATTGGGTAGAGGTGACCGGCAGGCCAGCAAAGCTGCGTGCTGTGCTCCAGGCTGATGTGGGGCCTTGGCACACGCGTGTCCATGACTGTGGGAAGGCACACTGCCCCACGTCACTGCGCCCCCCTGACCTCACGGCTGGGGGCAGATGGCACGGAACAAAGACGAAGCTACGGGGTTGGAGGCCTGTGGGGCTGTTTGTCCTTCTGTCTTTCCCCAGTGCATCTGTGATCCTCCCCTCCCTCCTCAGGGAGAAACTGCCTCTGAGTTGGGGAGCCCATCTGGGTGCCCTGTGATCCATAGGACGGATCCTTTAGAAGACAAATCCAGCATGTGGGGGCAATCCCCTGGGTGAACACTACAGTCTTCTAGGAGGGCAGCCCTGGCTCTGTCCAGCCTACAAGGTCTCACCGGCCTGGCCCTCCCTGGTGGTGGAGGGGGGTGTTCTTGGGCCGCGCATGGCCCTGGGCTGAGCCTGGCTCCCCACCCAGTGCCAAATAGGAAGGGAGGTAGGAAGAGTAGAGGAGAAGGAGAGCTGGCCTAGGGAGCACAAACAGCCCAGGGGCAGGTCTCTGGCCCCTTTAGAGCAGGGGTTCAGGGTGGGATTTCCCCACCCACAGTAATTACCCAAGCCTCTGATTACACGGTGCCTCTCTGTCCCCCACAGCCCTGGGGGGCTTAACCCTGGAACACCCTCTGACTGTCCACCCTCTGATCCCGCTCCCTTCCCCCCCATGGCCCTTCTCAGCTGCCAGAGGGAACCTTCTGGATATGAAATCCGATTAGGTCACTCTCCTGCTTCAAACCTTCCTGTGGGAACCAAAAGCCAAGCAGGAGCCAGGGCCCCTGTGCTTCTCCCCAAAATAACACCAGCCACATGCCCTGGACGTCCCTGCACACAGCTCCCATGCCCTCACCAGGCCTTGCTGTCCCCTCCTGCTCGCACACTCAGTTGGCTCTCACGGAGGGCTCCTGAGCACTCATGTTTTCCAAAACACAGACTCCATGAGCTTCAGACAAAGAGCGTTCACCCAGATGAGTGAAACCGCATGACTCCATTCTCCTATGTTGATGAGATTTTCAAGCCTGAAAATTTGCAGCTGAACACAGTGTGGGGGTGACTTAAAATGCCAACATCCAGCCACGGGACAGCACGCACACAGGCCGGGAGGGCTCCTGAAGCGTGCTGAAGTCAATTCACCTGGAGAGGGACCCGGCGCTCGGAAAAATGGTCTGCACGATTGTGAGATCCTTGAACCCTGATGTGCTGCCGGGCACCAGCACTGAGTGGAAAAGACCCCACAGAGAGCCCGAGCGCGGGGCAGGGGCAGCCGGTGGCTTCAAGGAGGTGCTCGCCGAGATGCAGCCACGAATTAGGAAGTCAGCTTAGGGTGCTTAGAAATGGGGGCCTCTGAGGGAGCAGGAGGGAACTTGAGGACGAACCCCCCGAGCGTGAGCCCGGGCTGACTGCTCCAGCCCCCTGCGGACCTGTTTCTTAAGAGAGGGTGTAGGAGCCCAGTGGGATGGCCCGGGGGGTTGCTGTGGCTCCAGCATTTCAGGAGTTTGAGGCTCCATCCTATTGTCTATTTGTTCAATTATTTGGATAGTGTCCATCTCCCAGCTGGAACGTTGGTGCAGGAGGGGTCCCCGTGGCCTGGCGTGCGCTGAGCTCATGGGTGGGGATGCAGATGAATGAATGAATGAAAAAAGCATGAATACATGAAAGCAGCGAGTGACCCTCCTCCGTAAAGGAAGGGGAAGGATGGGGCATATTGGAATGCATGGGTGCACTTGCCGAGGACGTTTCAAACATCCAAGTCTTCATTAATTTATGAGGCGGCTTTACAAGCTCATTTAAGATGCAGGCATCTCATTTTGTCCCCTTGGTCTTCAGAAGTCAGGAAAAAGAGGAAGCAATCAGAATTTATTAGAGCAGGCGGGCGATGCAAGGGTGTCATGTCCAGGGTCCTGCCCCTTCCCCTCACGGACCCCCTCTATCCTCACTTGTGGGTGAAGCTGCAATTTGGGTCCTGGCATGTCCCCCAGTGGCTGTGGGGCTCGAGGCAGGGAGGTGGGGGAAAGGCCTCTAAAATAATGGGGGCACTGGGGAAACCTGGCAGAGATCTGCAGGAGACTGCTCTTCACAGCAGGGGTCTGTGCAGGCCCACCCCCCAAGGGCTGGCAGAGGAGGGCATGTGGACAACCACTCCTGCTTCTGGCCTAACTTCTCGGGTACTGCAGCTGCAGCTGACCCACGGGCCCAGTCGGGACATGACGCATTCCGGAGCCTCTCAGTGGACGCCACGGCCCGGCCACCAGTGAGCCTCAGGGACCTGACTGGGGAGCCATGTAGCACGTGCACCCCCCATGCCTGCCCAGAGCCTGTGGCAGACATCACTAATGGATCCCTGAGTGCTTCACTGTGCGGGGAGCCCAGGTGCTGGTGAATCGGATTGGCTTAGCCGGGAAGCCCGACGGTCCTCCAGGTGGAGGCAGCCGTGAGGAAGAAAGCATAGCACCTGCTGATGAGCGAGCTGCTCTGTCCTGGACTTCTTTTTCCTTTGTTCCTGGGTGGAATCAGGCTTGCAGGACGGCTACCGAGGGGAATTTCAATAGAATCACGGAGAGCCCAGGAAACAAAACCACTGCAGTGACCTCTAATTAAAGCACAGAGAGCAAATCAGAAGGCTTTTGTGCTGCAGCTGCCAGGCTTAATTGAAAGAAGGAGATGCAAAGAAGTGCAGGGACAGCGGGCAGCCTGGGGCTGGGAGAGCTGAGTCCCGCCCAGGGGGCAATCCCTTGACATAGGATGGGACTGACACCCTAGGGTGGGAGCTTGCCCGTGTCAGCACGTGGTCTCCCTGCCAGCAGCAGGACGGGCAGGGGGCATCTCCAGCCCAGGTAAACGAGGGAATTTAAACGCTCACTCCAATAATCTCCCGTACAATTGAAACTGTCGTCCACAATTGATCTTGATGCCGAGGATGACCGTTTGGGTAGGCCAGCCTAAGGCAGGGGACGGGGGAGGGTGGTCTGAGTCCCAGGTTCAAGACCACACTGCCACCTGCTCACCTTTGGGGGCTCCTGGGAAGGTCACAGCCCTGTCCAGACACGACACCTCCCCCTAGGATGGGGGGAGAGCGAGTCCACATCTCAGGATCCCGCTGATAAGTAAATGGGCCGAGTGTGTAACAGAGAGCCTGGGAGGGCAGGACTCTGATTTATTATCACGAGAAGGTTCCCACCACTTCCCGATGCTTTAACCACTTCTTGGTTAAGGAAATGTCAGGCGTGGGCCCTGCGGGCATACGTGGGGGGCAGGTCTTGAAGCTGAGGGACAGCGAGGGCCCAGCCTCCAAGCCGACCCCGGGAGGCACTCCACTGCTGTCTCGGTGCTGGAAGCCCCCACGCTGGGCGAGGGGCATGGAGCCTTCCTGCCCTCCAGAGCTGGCCCTTGTGGAGGTGGGATATAGGGTGCCCTGAGGCCTGTGGAAGGAGGGAGCTGCCTCCTCAGCCTCTGTACTAGGTTGAACAGTGGCCCCCAAAATGACACGTCCATGTCCTAACTCCTGGAACCTGGGAGCGTGACCTTATTTGGACAAAGAGTCTGCGCAGATGTAGTTAAGGTACGATCATCCCTGGTTCCCCAGGTGGGCCCTGAACCCAAGGACAAGTGTCCTGGTGAGAGACAGAGGGGTAGATGTCCACGAGGCCACAGGAGACGGATACACAAATGGACCCTGCCAGGAAGTGCTGACCCGCCGTCAGCAGTAACCAGACCAGGGAAGTGTGGCCCACAGCTGGCCACAGCCTGTCCACAAGCTGCCACATACCAGGAAGCCAATCCACGGGCCCCGTAACCATTGACCCTGACCCTGACAGCTCCCCTAGTTTTTTACCCCATTTCCAGCTTGGGATCAATTGGAGAAAGGCAAATGCGGCCCCCCCAAACAAATCGCCGGGGTGCTTCTAGTCAGCAGGCCACCAGCCTTCCCTGGCCCATCCAGGCCCCCCCCCAACCCCTCTCTCCCCTGAAAAGCTTTCCCTCTGCCCTGCCTGCCACTGAGTCTCTGCCAGCACAAGTGCTGGTGGCCGACTCCTGCTAGCGCAGGCTCTGAATAAACAGCCATGTTAGCTCTCCTGTGGGTGTGGGGCTCTTCTTTCCAGGCCAGGCACGGCCCCCAGAAGGCAAGCAGATGGATTTCTGGGGTTTCCAGATGTGACACTTCGTTCTGGCAGCCCCCAGTTCGCACCTCGGTCAAAGAGCCTCTGCCGGGACAGGACAGCGGCTCGTCCTTAGGTCCCCAGCAGGCACGGGTCGTGGGGAGCCAGGACGGGACCGCTGTGGGGGAGGGGATCTCTGGCCTGGTGGCAGCTCCTCGCCGAGGCCGGGGTCCCGGGCAGCTGAGCAAGCCCATGCACGGTGAGGTCGGGAGGCCCCGATGCCCGGCAGCCGGCTCTGTACACGGTGCCAAGCAGTCCCTGTCACCTGTCACCCACGCTGGCCAAGGGCAGCGTGCAGACCAGGCTGGGGTCTGGGCCAGCAAGGGCAGGGCCACAAGGGGCCAAGGGACCCCTGGACAGGTCAGGACTAGTTTCAGCCATAGGGAAGAATCCTCATGGGGGGGGGAGGGAGCTGCCGTGGGCACGTTCACCACAGGGGAAGAGACGTTTCTTCCCGTGAATCAGGACCCCGAGGCTGGGAGTGGGTGGTGACAACAATCCCAGCACAGGTGAAGGAAATGCTGTGGGGGGCTGGGGGTGGCAGTGAAGCGGCACAGCTGGGGGGAGGCTGGCTGCCACTCCCCATCCTGCTTGTTTAGGGAATGCCTTGGCATCAGGGCCTGCGAGGAGGAGTGCCCCAATGAGACCCACCCCACAAAGCCGGTCCTGCACCCCAGGCCTCACCACTTATTCTTACCCTCCTGGGCCCCACCCTGCCAGACCAGCCCCTCCCTCCCTGCATCTCTCCATCCCGCTCTGCTGCTCCAACCCAATCGGCAGTGGGGGCCTGGGCGGCAGAGCAGCTGCTCTGGAGGGAGAGACCCCAGCAGAGTCCCCTGGCTGGGATGGGTTCACTCTGCTGCAACGACACCACCACCCCCCTGCCCCCTAAAGCAGAGTGACACAGAGACACAG
This sequence comes from Myrmecophaga tridactyla, assembly GCA_004026745.1. Taxonomy (NCBI): domain Eukaryota; kingdom Metazoa; phylum Chordata; class Mammalia; order Pilosa; family Myrmecophagidae; genus Myrmecophaga; species Myrmecophaga tridactyla. Next base: position 12,819 of record PVIY010035580.1, read on the forward strand.
CTGAGTCTGACAATGAAAGGGGGCACTCAGTTAGACTGGACCGGGCCCCACCCTCCAGAGACCGAGGACTAAAGGCGGGCTTGGGTGGGCTGGGAAGCCCTTGGAATAAATGAGTAAACTCGGAGCGTGTGCATTTTCCTAGGAAGACTTATAAAAGGTCTGCAGCCACAGGAAGGGGGACTGGAGACCAGAGTCACCCCTCACTCATCCATTCCACAAACACTCTTGAGCACCGACCGTGCCCTGCGAAGTCCCCACGATGCCCTGCATCTGGGGCTGCCCCTCCCCAGCCCTGGAGGGGGGACAGGCCATCAACACACATGCAAATATGTGAACGGGGAAGCTCATCCCTGGGGGAGGGGCATGGAGTCACAGGCTTTGAATGCTGAGCAGCAGAGATGACATTTAATTTCTAAAGGCTCTTTCAGCTCAGAATTCTCTAGCTCAGAGACAGGATCTTTCTGTTTTTCCCTTTAAACAGGGATCAGAGCGGAGGAGGGAACCTGGGGAGAGAAAGCTTGCAGGGACTCGGGTATGCGAGGGCCCTAAGTTCACGCGCTCTCGGCATTGTCATCCGCGCTTTCTGGCGAAAGCCTTTTGTGTCCTTACGAGGCTGCCTGCCTTTTTGTTCCCCAAATCTTGCTGAAGCACGGCATTCCCTGCGACGCTGTTGCCTCCCGCGGCGAGGCCGCCTTAATCTCCACCCAGCTGCGGCACCCCGGCTCCGCTGGAGAGAGGAGGCTTAAAATAGGAGAAGATAAACTTGATGCCCAAAGGTGACTCCGGATTCCAGCCTTGAAAAATACGGAAAAGTGTGAGCGCGCTGACAGGTGCAGCGGCCCTTCCTGGGCGGAATTCCCAACACACCTAAATCACGGAGGGCTGCAGGGGGACGTTTTAAGAGTCAATTAGCGAGAGAGGCCTGGGGGGTGGTCACCTTACAGTCCCTGCCTCAGGTGTTGACTTTTACTGCACTTGTTTTCTGGGGGACAGCAGGAAAGCAAGGCAAGGTAAGAGCAGTTAAATATTTGAAAACATAAGTTGGAAAATAACGTTGATAGATGAAGAACAGCCCGTATTTTTAAGTCTCGGATCTGATATATGTCACCCTGTCTCTTAGGGCCTCAGTTTCCCCAGCTGGTGCGTGACAGAATGACCGCCCTTCACGGGGCATTGGCAGCCTACTGAGAAAGCTGTGTGCCAAGTCCCTGGCCTGGGACCTGGCCGAGTAGGAGCTTAATAGACAGGTCCCAGCCCCTGTCCATTTGTCACAAGGACCTTGGAAGATGCTGTTAGTTTCGGGGGCCCAGACTCTGCAGGGTGGGCCTCAGTCCAATATGGCTGGCGTCTTTAGAAGCAAAGGAAACTGGGCAGAAAGAGAAGCCATGGTGAGCAGCTGGAAGCCAGAAGTCAACGGAACCCAGAGGAGAAAGGAGACATCGTGGCCATATGACAGGAAAGCCAAGGACCCCAAAGATGACCGGTTAGCCCTGAAGTTACAGAGCCCGGTAGTCAACAAGCCTTCTAGCCTCTGTAACCAGGAGCCAACGAGTTCCTGCTATTAAGCCAGCCCCTTGTGTGCTATTTGTTGTAGCAGCTGGGAAACCAATACCATCCTGCATTCCATGCAGCCACCTTGCTGTTTTACCTGGTTTCATGCCACCTTGTCATAATCCTCTCATTCCCGTGGGCCCAGCCTGGATCCCTGCCTGATAGCACCCCTTCCTCCAGAACTAGCAAAGCCCTCGGAGGGCTCCAGACATTCCTTTTTGCTCATTCCCCAGAGACAAGTGTCAGCAAACCCAGGGGGGCTCCTGAGCCCCTTCTCCTCCTCTAACCAGGCCTCAGCCCCAGCCCTGGCGTCTCTCCCCTGGGTCAGGACAGCTGTCCCTGACTCCTGGGCTACTCCCCAGAAGCCCACATCCTCCCCATCCCACCATCAACACCCACCTCAGTCGCCGAGTCCTAACCTGACCCCAGTCTGCCCTTCAGGCTTCCCCTCCTACCACACACCTCACCATTTTGCCAAAACCATGCTGTGGCTTTGCCAGCTCCCGGCTGCGCACAGTCTACCCCACCTTTTCTAGCTTCCACACCCTTGCTCATTTTTTTTTTTAACATGGGCAGGCACCAGGAATCGAACCCGGGTCCTCTGGCATGGCAGGTAAGAACTCTGCCTGCTGAGCCATCGTGGCCCACCCCTTTGCTCATTTTTTGACCCCGGTCTTCAAAGCTAGTCTCCTCCAGGCCAGCCTGGCAAACTCCTACACATCCTTCAAGACCCTGCTCAAACATCACCTTCTTTTGTGGCTGTCTCTGAAGCACTCCAGAATGCAATTCCAGCCAATATCCAAAACTCTTTCATGTGAGCCCCTGAAGTCCATTTCACCTCTCACTATAAAGCCTTGAGACCTACATATGATTTCTGGCAAGGCTGACCATCCGCTCACTAGACTGTGAGCCCACGTGGGCAGGGTTGAGGTGTCATACCACGTTAGGATTCCCCAGACCTAACAAACCCTGGGACAGAGTAGGCGCTCAGACTGTTGTTTGAACAAAATCAAATTACTCTGTGTTCTCCTGCCCACACAGATAATTGTGAGTTTTGTCATCCCAGGGCTGGGTTTGAATTAGCTGAGACAACCACCCTAACTGCCTCTGAGCCCCACAGTTCCAGGAACAAACCCAGTGGAGAAAGAGGAGGTGATGCCGGAAGCCCTGCTCCCACACACCTTTCCCAGAAACGGCGGCGTCCAGAGCAGAGGCCGCCCTCGTGGGCCCCTCCCCACAGGGTCTCCTTCAGCCCAGCTCCGCAACTTATAAACGCTACTGAAGAAAGTTCTGGAGACCAGGTCAATCTGGCCACTCACTGCAGCCCTCGGGCCCTGCACAGGGGCTTGGTCCTTGCTGGGCCTTCACTAAAGGCCCACTGGACATGGGGCAGGTCCGAGCACAGAGCTGAGCTGCTGGGAGATGCGCCGACGCCAGGGAAAAGCGCCCCCGGCAGCCTCTGTGACGAGCAGGCGAGTCCTCAGCTAGCAGGAAGGGCATCGCTCCATGACGTGGGTGCAGTGGTGCCCCCCCACCCACCTGGGACTGCCAGGAGCAGAGCAGGGCAGCGCTCAGGGAGCCCAGCAGCAAAGCCCCCTCCACGGGGTCCACCCTATGCGGTAGACAATACCTGCTCACTGGGAGACAGAATTCTGGAATGGGTTTCCATGATCCAAGGGAGGTTTTCTTTTGGCTCCTTTGGGCAGGGGCAACTGAAATCTCCCATGGGCCTTGGTTCTGTTTGTCTCTTGCTCTTTGTCTGAGATTGACTTCAGCTGCTCCGGAAGCTGTGCTCTTGGATGAGACCAGCCAGAGGGGAGGGGCAGGGGCTGTGGCCCTCATTTTCCTTGGGATTCCAGGGCTGCAGCTTTGCTGGGTGCCCACCTAGGCTGGTTTCAGGAAAGACCCAGGTGGGAGAAACTCGGGTCTAGAAAGGGGGGATCTTAAGGTGCCTCCCCAACCTTGTTCAGCCCACTGGAACCTGACTCTCTCTGCCAGAGTGTCCCCTGGAAGCCGCCCCGCGGGCCAGCAGGATGTCTCAGGGGGCTCGCACCGAGTGCCTGAGGGCTGTCCCCATCGGATCCAGGGCCACGTCTCATACACAGACCTAGACTGGGGTGTAGTCCTGCCTGGGACCCTGCCATGGCCACGGGGTCCTCTCAGGGCCTGCCTGTCCTCTGACCTCTCCAGCCCTGCCTGGCGGTGACAGCTCCAGCCTTCAGCTCGCCGGACCCTTGTGCTGGGACCTGGCCCCATCCACCACCACCCAGGAAACAACGTTTCTTCCCCCAAGACCCTTCTGGGCATACTACTGCCCTGCCCACACTTTGGGGTTGGCCCTTCCACCAGGATGATGCCAATGCCCCCTGGCCTGGCATTGGGGAGCAGTGTGACTTGGCTCCAGCTTGTGTTTCCAGCCTTGACCCACCGAGTCCCGACCCCAGGAGTCTTAGGCTTTGGCCCACGAAGCTTCTAGAACAAACGGTGAGCTCCCTGCAGCCTGCTGTTTCCTGGCCGGGAATGCTCCAGCCCCACTTCCCAGGGGTAGATTCTTCTATCTGGGAAACCCCACCTTCTGGAACATTCTCAGAACACGGGGACCCTCCCCCTACATGCAGCTCCTGTATTCACCTGTCCCGTGCTGGCACTGTGCCTGCTGTCCCCTGACAGGCCTGCTGACCCCGTGGGCTGTGGGCTCCCGGGACTGGCTCTCTCAGGCATCCTGGCAACCCTCACACGTCACAGACCCTGTTACAGGCTGACGGCTGGGGGCCAAATCCCCTACATTCAATTTCCCAAACAAATATTTGTTGATGTTTTATTGACGGGATGTTTGTCCTGAACGCAGCTTCTCGTGTTTAGTCATTAGCATTCGTGTCCCTAGTAATATCCCCTCTTTTGATTTTTTAATATTAATAAATTAATAATCAATGTCAGGAACAAAGAGTCACTGAGACCCCAAGCCTGGAGATTTTAGTCCAGCAAATTCCATATGCCGTGTCTAGCATATAAAACCACATACGCCAGGGGCCTGATGCCATATTTGTTCAAGGAATCGATGAAACAAAACATGTAATTGACAATGGTCTCAAGGGTTAAGAAAAAAGACTTCTTTTTAAGTTAAAAATGACTTTGTCCCCACTCGGGTTGTATTTTCCTCTCCACGATCGGAACCGATGAAGTTTTACGTGTTTGATCCCGGCCGCATTGCCCTGGTCAGATCAGGTTCTAGAGGGGACGCCTCGCAGGGGGCAGTTAATTGCAAGCCTAACGCGGCCCCTCCTCGCAGCCACTGGTCCCAGCAGAGACCTCCCTAATGGGTTCGGGCCAGTGAGATATGACCGGAGCCTCTGACTGTCCCCCAGGCCCTGCCCGCTGGGACATGTGGCCGGCCTGAAAGGACCACGGGAGGGGGTGGGGGGAGGGGGAGGTTTTCTCCATCCGCTCCTGAGCCTCCTCGGCGGGCCCCTCCTGGGTGGCAACGCTAAGCACTTGGGGTTGGTGTACACCCAAGCGAGGCCCTCTGAGACCTGGTCTCCCCTTGGCCACGACTCACCTGACCCAGACCAGCTGTAGGCTCTCGGGATGCTCCATGGTCCCTCAGGCCCCAGAAGTGGGAAACCTGCTGCCCATCTAGCTCAGACCCTCTGCTCATTTCCCACTCGGCTGCCACCTCCTCCGAGCAGCCCTCCCTGATGCATCCCAGAGTACAGGGGCTGGGGGCACTCATCCCCAAGTGCCAGGCCCCAGCCTAGCAGCCCAGTGTGGGTAGAAGTGGGGTTCTCCCCTAAGCAGCAGATGAGGAAACCAGAGCAGGGAGGCCAAGGTCGGAGAGTCAGTGAATGGCAGATCTGCCCGGAATATGCCCGTCTCCCACCCGAGTCCAGACTCTCTCACATGCCAAGCCGCAGGCCTTGGAAGGGCAGGCAGGGGTGGGGCCACACTCCTTGCTCCCCCCACCCCCCAGCACAGTCAGGACCTCATTCTGCCTCACACAGCAGCAGAGCCAGCCTCCCAGAAGGGAGGGTGCTGTCACCAACAGCACCCCCAAGCGACGGTGCCCAGGCCCGGGGGGAGGGGCCCTGCTCTCCCACTGGGTGGGCAGTACTGAGAACCTGCTTCCCTCTACACATGCTGCTACCTGCCGGGACCCTCGGGTACCAGCACGGTGGGAACTGGCTCCCTTCTGCTCTTAGCTTCCCAGGCAGCTGGCTTGTGGGGAACTCAAGATCCTGAGGATGCTCCCATTGGGTGGAAGCAACAGTTTCTTCTAATCCCTATTCAGCACTATAAGTCAGAAACTTGACTAAGTTATCTCCAAGGAGATGTGACTCAATGAATTGTGGGTATTGAACTTGATTAGATAGAGATGTCTCCATCCATTCTATGTGGGTCTTGATTAGTTTACTGGAATTCTATAAAAGAGAAAATATTTTGGAGAAAGTTGGAGATTCAGAAAGAATAGAGAAGAACGACATAGCCATGAGAAAGCTGTGTACTATGAAGCAGAGAGTCCACCAGGCAGCGACTTTGGAGATGAAGAAGGAAAATGCCTCCCGGGGAGTTGGAAAGGAAGTCAGCCAGATGATGCCATGTTCACCATGTGCCCTTCCAAATGAGAGAGGAACCCTGACTGTGTTCACCATGTGCCTTTCCACTTGAGAGCAAAACCCTGAACTTCATCAGCCTTCTTGAACCAAGGTATCTTGCCCTGGATGCCTTAGATTGGACATTTCTATAGACTTGTTTTAATTGGGACATTTCCATGGCGTGAAAACTGTTAACTTGCAACTTACAAATTCCCCTTTTTAAAAGCTATTCCATTTCTGGTATATTGCATTCTGGCAGCTAGCAAACTAGAACGGGGTGGGGGAGGAGGGGTAGTGAGCCCTGCCCCCCAGGAAGAACAGCTGCAGGGACTCTGCTTCCCCTTCCCCGGAGCGAACTGGAGGTGCCACAGCCCACCACCTCCTTTCATTCACTAACCCCTTTTAGAGCAAATTAGGGTGTGGTCAGCACCCATGGGTCTGAGGCTTTTCCTATGAATTGCCAAGTGGAGCCCTGGCAGCGTCTGGATGTTTTAATTGAAAAGAGAGTCACAGTAGAGCACAAGGACCTTTTCTCCTTATGAAGGGAGAAGGCAGCCAAGTTGCTCTTTGAAACCAGATGGGCTTCCAACCCCGGCCTGGGGAGGTGCGTGGAGCAGGGAAAGGCAGGGAGCTGGGGATGGATGCCAGGGTGCGATGGCCCAGGCTTCCCAGTCCCACCTGCCTGTCCCTGCGGGACACCGGGCCTCACTTGGCCCAGGCCTGGGGCTCCGGGAAGATGTTGCCCAGCCGCCCAGCCTCTGCTTAGGCTGCCCTCCCTGCCTGGAAATCTCTTCTGCTCATCCTTTCAGGGCCACTTCCCTCCTGATTCAAATGTTTTCTTCTCAGAGGGTCTCACCCCCACCCCATCGGGAATTGTACCTCTAGCAAGCATCATCTGCTTCCTAGCAGTCGTGCTTGATGTCAGGCGCCTTCACCACCATGCTGGGTATCAAAGGCTGTCTTAGGCTGTGGGGATGAAGCCGTGACCTGAACCCAGTGACCTACTGAGGATGGATGTTTTCTTGGATCATCTCCCACTCTGGCCTGTAAGCTCCATGCAAACCCGGACTTTGTTCAAACGCTCAGTCCTGACACTTCTTCCATGATATCCTTCAGGGGTCCCATCCTGACCTGCCCCCGTCCTTCTCCGTACCATTAAAACAGCTCAGAACCTGATGCTTCTCTACCCCCAGCAAGGCCCTCCCCCCTAAAGCAGCCCTTGAGGTTCCCCTCAGCCTCAGGTAGCCAAGGTTGTCCCCAGAGCACCTGTGCACCTAAAGCACAGCACACCAGCTCCCTACTTCCCTGGGGATGGACTCCCATCCTTAAGACAAACCAGCAAGGTGCCAGATGCCAGCACCTTATCATGCAGTGGGGAGACCAAGGCCTAGAAAGGCTGAGGGACCTGTCCACCACACAGCCGTGAGCCGCACAGCTGCTCCCCCTCCACACTCCATAAGGCTGTTCACTCCATGGCTTCCCTCGCAGCCCTGCCCCTGCTTGCGTGCCTGCATCTCTTGGACAGTCCCAACCTATCAGCTCTGTACCTTTCAGTTGGTGGCGGCCTTTTCCCATTCATGGTACTATAAGTACCCCCAGGAGCTGCATCCTGTTTTATTTTCCTTTTTAATCACAACACCGCCTGGTCCAGGGGCCAGGATACAGTGTGTGCTCCAATGAATGGGATGCCCTAGAAGGCTGGAAAATAGGGTATCCCCTATTCATCTTAGAACTCTTCTTTTTTCTAATCCTGTACCACGACTGAGGTAGGAAAGTCACTGAATGGCTGGCAGGATGGATGAGAAGTTGGATGAAAGGATGAATGGACAGATGAAGGGATAGAATGATAGGGGGTGGATGGATGGAAGATGGATGGATGGAGGATGGAAAGTGCATGGATGGATGAGAAGAAAGGTGAAAGGATAGTGGGATATTGGTAGACTGGCCAGAGGAAAGGATGTATAGGAGGATATATGACAGATGAATGGATAGAAGGATGGATGGATGGATGGATGGATGGATGGATGGATGGATGGATGGACGGACGGATGGATGGATGACAGACAGAAGGACGGACGGACAGATGGATGGATGGATGGACGGATGGATGGATGGATGGATTGAAGGATGGGTAAATGGATGAATGGATGGGTGGGTGAGAAAATAGGTGAAAGGATAGTTGATAGAATGGATAGTTGGATAGCCAGATAGAATAAGGGGTTACAAAATGGTAAATGAATAAATAGAAGGATGGATAGTTTGATGGACTGGAAGGAAGGATGGGTGGATGGATGGACACATGGATGAATGGATGGATGGATGGACAGAGGGACAGATGATGATGATGATGGGTGGGGCGATAAATGCGGTAACTTTCTTGTGAACTTCGGTGGCTCACTTGGCCTCTGTGGGTCCCTTCTTTATTTGTTAGATAAGATTCAAGGAGGAGAAGGAAAGTTCATCCCTCGCCCATTGTGCTAGTTTGAAAGGATGTATGTACCCTTGAAAAGCCATGTTTTAATCAAAATCCCATTTCATAAAGGCAGAATAATCCCTATTCAATGCTGTATGTTTGAAACTGTAATCAGATCATCTCCCTGGAGATGCGATTTAATCAAGAGTGGTTGTTAAGCTGGATTAGGTGACGACATGTCTCCACCCATGTGGGTGGGTCTTGATAAGTTTCTGGAGTCCTATAAAAGACTGTGGGAGCCAAGGGTTAAAACAAGACCTGCAGAGTTTGTTGGGAGCAGCTGGCATCAGGGTGGTGGGGCAGTAACCTGTGGAGATTATTACCTGTTTTACATAGCACAGTCTGGGAGAAAGAGAATGTTTGTTTACCCCAAATGGTTATGTTAAGTATGAAGGAAGAGAGCGCTGAAAGATAAGCACTCTGTTCCCTCAGGAAATGCATGTGTGCCTTTTGTCACCCTGCAGTATACAGGCAGGATCTGTTTAAGAATAAAGTTGTCTGTTGTCTGTAATGGCTGATCTTCAGACCCCCTGATCCCGTCTGTCTCTTTCTTTCTCGTCATTCCTTAATATCCTTCGTGTTCCAGTCTCGTGGAAGCAACAAAAGAGGAAACATTTTGGAGATTGAAGGAGATCTGGAGAGAGCAGAGAATACTACAGCACCACAAAGCAGAGAGTCCACAGCTAGTGACCTTAGGAGATGAAGAAGGAAAACACCTCCCGGGGAGCTTCATGAAACAGGAAGCCAGGAGAGAAGCTAGCAGATGATGCCGTGTTCACCATGTGCCCTTCCAGATGAGAGAGAAACTGACTGTGTTCACCGTGTGCCTTCCAACCCGAGAGAGAAACCCTGAACTTCATCGGCTTTGTTGAACCAAGGTCTCTTTCCCTGGATGCCTTAGACTGGACATTTCTATTGACTTGTTTTAACTGGACATTTTCTCGGCCTCAGAACTATAAACTAGCAACTTATTAAATTCCCCTTTTTAAAAGCCATTCCGTTTCTGGTATATTGCATTCCAGCAGCTAGCAGACTAGAACACCCATAGAGCCTGCCTGAGGGAGAATGGACCCCCTGGCCCTGAGACTTCAGTACCTTTGGTCCCCTCTTTTGTGACCTCTAAGAACCACTCTTTCTCCTTGAAGTTGTTGTCTGCGAACAGCTGCCTCCCTCTTCTGGTGACAAACCCTGAGGGGGTCAATGGCTGTGCCTCTAATCTCCAAGGCCTGTTCGTCTCTCTGCTGGATACCAGGCAGGGGATTGCTTTTAAACAGCCTTGTAATGAGAAAGATGGAATTCTTTGCAGGGGTTTTCAACCTTGGCTGCAGATTTCAAGCACCTGGGGAGCTTTTTAAACAGATGCAGGAGCCCCGCAGCAACCCAATTAAGTCAGAATCTTTTGAGGTGAGATCCAGACCTCATCATTTTAAAAGCTCCCCAAGAGACTCATGTACATCCAGCAGTGGAGACCAGTTGGGGAGAGACGTGGAAGGAGTCTAAGGTTGAAAGAAAGCTACAGACTGCACAGGCATTCTGAAAGCAGGACATGCCTAGATAAACAGGTCCCTTTTTGGAAGTTCTGATATATCACTTCCTGCCCTCAGCCAGCCAGGGAGCTCGAGGGAAGGGAAATGAACCGCACAGCTTTGAATCAGGGCCTCCACACTGCCCCAACCCATGTGCCTGCCGAGTGCGGAATTTCTGAGCACATGTCACTTATCAGAGACATTAACCATGTGGTCCATCGTGGTCATTCTCTTTTTGTCAGTCCCCTGGTACAGCCTTCATCATCACCACCATCGACACTGCGGGTTTGAAAGGATTCTGTGCCCTAGAAAAGCCATGTTGAATCCTGATCCATCTCACGGAGGCAGCTGTTTCTTTTCATCCCTATTCAGCACTGTATGTTGGAAACTTGATTAGATCATCTCCATGGAGATGTGACTCACCCACTTGTGGGTATTAATTAACCTTGGATTAGAGGGAGATGTGACCCCACCCCTTCTAGGTGGGTCTTGATTAGTTTGTTGGAATCCTTTAGAAGAGGAAGCATTTTGGAGAGAGCCACCACAGAGCCACGAGAACCACGAGAGTCCACGCAGCAGAGACCTTTGGAGACAAAGAAGAAAAAGGCCCCAGCGGGAGCGTCACAAAACAAGAAGCCTGGAGAGAAAGCTAGTAGACCTTTCCATGTCCACCATGTGCCTTTCCAGTTGAGAGAGAAACCCTGAACTTCGTTGGCCTTTCTTGAGTGAAGGTGACCTCTTGTTAGTGCCTTAATTTGGATATTTTTATAGACTTGCTTTAATTGGGACATTTTCACAGCCTTAGAACTGTAAACTTGCAACTTAATAAACTCCCCCCTTTTAAAAACTATTCCATTTCTGGTATATTGTATTCTTGCAGCTTACAAACTAGAACAGATTTTGGTACAGAGAAGTGGGGTGCTGCTGTGGTTTGCAAATACCAAACATATTGGAATGGCTTTTTAAATGGATAAAGGGAAGCTTCTGGGGGAATTGTGAGGAGCTTGATAAAGAAAACCTAGAATGCTTCGAAGAAACCGTTGGTAGAAATGTGGACTCTAAAGATTCTTCTGATAAGGCCTTAGACAGAAATGAGGCACATGTTATTGTAAACTGGAAGGAAAGTGATCCTTGTTCTAAAATGGCAGATAATCTGGCAGAGTTGACTAGTGGCTTTGGCTGGGAGGCATGAACTGTGCTCACAAGAGCAATCATTCATTCACTCTATTCATTAACACGTGTAACAAACTTTTTCTAAGCCTCCCCATTGCAGGCAGAACTGTGCAGCTGCTGTGGCTAGTACCTGGACAGAGTACCTCCAGCCCTTGACACTTATACAAATGTATTTTATTTGGAGTTTTCTTTAAAAACAGACAATTCTTGAATACGTTGTGTATTCCAGGTCTGGGACTGGTTCTGGGGATACTGATACAACTAAGACACAGAATGAGGGAGACAGAAGCAGCTTAGTGAGCAGTAGCCATGTGCAAAAGGCCTTGGACAAGGACAGGGGCCAGCAGGGCTCAGCCACAGGACGTGGCCACTGTAAACAGGCTTCAGCCTGAGGATGCCTTAAAAATGGGAGCTCAGAACCTGGGAGGAGGGTGAAGAACTGGGACAACTCACACACAAGTCTGGGGCTCAGCATATAGCAGGGAAATGGAGGAGCCCAGAGTGTTGGGGCTGCACATGTGATTGTGGGGTGCAGCCTCTAGTTTTGTGAATGCAACAGCTGAGGCCAAGATGGGGCAGTGCCTTCCCCAGAGGCCTGGGGCTGGCTCTGCCATGGCCCTGGGCAGCTGAGAAAGCCTGTGTCCAGGATCCTGCCAGGCACAGCTAAGAGCAGTGACTCAGGACTTACAGCTCAGCCAGCCCCACCACTGACAAGCTGGGTGGCTTTGGGCCAGGGGACCTCTTAATGCCTTCATCCTCTGAGTGAGAACATCACCTGACTCTGAGGCCAGAGCAGCAAGGAGAAATGACACACGTAAAGCACCTGACAACTCCAGCCACGCCCAGCGCCCACCCCAGGGGCCAGCCAGGGACCCCAGCATGGGCATCTCATATAAAGAACCAGATGGTGAGTTTATATGCCACACTGCTTGGTCGTTTGATCCAACACTAGTCTAGATGCTGCTGTGAATATGTGGTTAGCACCCAGTCGACTGACCTTAAGGAGATTATCTTGATAATGTGGTTAGGCCTCCTCCTAACAGCTGAAGGCTTTAAGAGAAAAAACTGAGGTTCCTGGAGAAGAAATGATACCTTATGACAGCAGCAAAATTTCTGCCTGATTTTCCAGTCTGCCAGCTCACCCTACAGACTTCCAGCTTGCCTGCCCCCTACAAAAGGGTGAGCCAATTCCTAAAAATAAATCTTATAGATATATTTATAAATCCACCATCATCATATGATATATGTATCATTTATATAGAATATATATTCTATTCACACACACATACATTCACACAAGTATATACACACATATAGACTTATATACACATTTTCTAATTGTTCGGGTTCTCTGGAGAACTCTGATAGATACAGGCATCTAAGAAAAGAGAACTACTCATGGGATGATAGCGTGGGGAAGAATTCCTCTGGCCATCGCTGTCCCTGGCAATGGTCCCTGTGGACAGAGATGGGGTGGGACCAGGGGACTCGTCACCTGTCCAGATGCTGAGCTCAGCACTTGGGACCCACTGACCATCGAGGTGACCTCCTCGGATGCCAGGGTGGCTGCCTGCCACCTTCTCCAGCAGGGAGAGCTGCAGCTGCTGTCCTCCTGGGCAGGGCTGCGCCGCACAGTGGCAGAACTCCAGATGCTTGGGTGACACAAAGCAATGCTTGGAGATCCCCCCTCTAGTTTGCTAGCTGCCAAATGTGATATACCAGAAACGGAATGGCTTTTAAAAAGAGGAATTCAATAAGTTGCTAGTTTACAGTTCTAAGGCCATGAAAATGTCCCAGTGAAAGCAAGTCTCTAAAAATGTCCAAATTAAGGCACCAACAAGAGGTTTCCTTCACCCAAGAAAGGCCGATGAAGTTCAGGGTTTCTCTCTCAACTGGGGAGGCACGTGGTGAACATGGCGAGTCTGCTAGCTTTCTCTCCGGGCTTCTTGTTTGATGATGCTCCCCTGGGGGAGTTTTCCTTCTTCAGCTCCCAAGGTCTCTGGTTGCATGGGCTCTCGTGGCTCTGTTACGCTCATCATGCTAAAAAGGGACTC
>PVIY010035581.1:0-26169 GCA_004026745.1 Myrmecophaga tridactyla
AGGAGAGGGGTCTGCTCTGGAGCATTGAGTGGGTAGCTGCATCTGGCTGCAGCCGTGTTAAAGGAAGGCCCCAGGCACTCCGTCTCAAGAAGCCCGGTGGGGATGGGGTCTCACCTGCCACTTGGTTGCACGGCAGCTGTTTACTGCGGACCAGCTGCACACTAGGGGCTGGGGCCCTATCACAGAGCAAAATGCAGACCCCATTCCCGGCCTCATGGGCTCACAGCCTACTACAAAGGGGGCTCAGTGCCACCCTGGAGCTGTCAGATGATGAGATGAGGTGGTGAGTGTCTGGGCACAGGCAGGGCTCTGTGTTCTGAAAGCCAGGAGAAGCTGGCCCTGTGTGGGAGAGGAAGGGGTCAAAGGCTCTATGCGTTGGGATGGCTCCAGGGGTCCGTCCGCAGTGAGGCAGGCAGGAGCTCACGCAGGTTTTCCATCTGCGAGTTTTGGGAGATATCAAGAGCAGTGGGGGGGTTTGACAAGGTGTAGCAATATGATCAAGGTGACGTGATGCCAGAGTTTCAGGCTAGATATAGATGGCCAGAGGGCAGTACCCACCATCTCTAAGCACTTGTGTCCTCAGTGGGGCAGGCCCCTCTCTCTGGGGTCTGTCTGGTAAGTGTGAGCGGTGGGTCCCAGCCCCATGGTTTCTACGCTCTTGTCTTCTCAACCTGAGGACAGGTTAGAGGCCGCGGTCCAGCAGGAAGGGAAGATGGGCGTCGCAGCCAGCAGGTGGATTCATGGGCTCTCACCCCTGGGGTTCTGGAAGAATGTGGGCAGAAACTGTAGGGCCCTTTCCAAAAGGGTCCCTGTGCCGGGTTGCAGCACCAGGATCCAGGAGCCCAAAAGGTGCCAAGTCCAGATGTTTTTGGAAATAGTTGTTTGCCCCGTTATGGACGCAAGATAGAGAGTGTGGTGATGGGAGCGTGGCGTGTGAGCACAGGCCCTGCTGCTGCATCGGACGCTGCAGACCTCAGAGTCAGACATTTTATAGTATTTGTGTCACCACCATAAAGATAGACAAAAAGACTGCTAGAGCCTTCAAAAATCTCCCCCCAAAAAACTAAACCAGCGAAAACCCAGCAAACCCATGGGAAAGAGGAGAATCTGGTTTCCAGCATTAACACATCAAAATACTCAAAGGTCCAGGTTTCAACAGAAAATCACAAGGCATACAAAGAAATGGGAAGAGTCTGCCCATTCAAAGGAGCAAAATAAAACACTGGAAACAAGAATTTTTAATGAAAACAAAAACAAGTTTTAGAACTGAGAGCTGAAGAAATGAAGAACATCAGTTATCCAATGCACACATCTTGGTATCTTCCCTTCTCATCTCTATCCTTTGTTTTCTTCAGTGAAATTGTGGCCAATTTCATATTCTGTTTTTTTTCTCCACTGGTTAAAAGCATTTTTACATCTTACAATGAGTCTTCAGAACCACTATACTTTTAAAACTTTCCTGACTTAGGAGATAAAATTCACAGGCCAGTTTTTTCTTTTTGAACGCAGCTTTACTGAGACATTCACACCCTGTACAGTCCAGGTCTGCAGTCAGCAGCTCACAGTATCATCGCACAGTTGTACTCTATCGCGTGATCAACTCACATGCCATGCCATTCTTTTTTTTTTTTAGAATGTTAAAAATTGTTAAATTCATCATCAAATCTCTTAAAACAATTGTCTAATTAATGCAGAGCGTTATTCTAAGGTCTGTTTCATTTACCTGCCCCCCCCCCCAGGTAATTCTTTATTTTTCTTTTTAACAGTTTTATTCACACACTGTACAATCCACGTGAAGTGCTTTTGGCATAATCACGTAGTTATATGTTCATTTCCACAATCAGTATGAGAATATTCTCATTCTTCTGAAGAAAAAGATCCCATGCACTTTACATCCTCCTATTATTGCCGTTTATTTAGCTTTGGTGTAGTGCCTTTGTTACAGTTGATGGAAAAATTTACAATATTACTGTTAACTGCAGACCTTAGTTTATATTAATTGTATTTTTTCTTGTGTACCACCCTGTTATTAATACCTTATAGTAGTGACATACGTTTGTCCTAGTTCATCTAAAAACTTTCTTGTATTTATAGAATTAACCATCATTGTCCACTCTGGGTTTTGCTCAGTTATACGGTCCCAGTTTTCATCCCCTGGCTTTCCTTCTGGTGACATACCCAACTCTAGCCTCCCTCTTTCAGCCACACTCACACCCTGACTGAGGTTTAGAAATGGATGACGCAATTCTGCGTGATGGCATCACAATACTGCGAGTGTAATTGGCAGTCAGCCTTATTAAACATTTTGTGCTCCTTAATCATCAGTTGCCCCATCTGTACTCCCTTTCTATCTCCTGATAACCTACGCTCTCGAATTTAACTCAGAGTTTCTCGTTATACTTAGTTCGTATTAGTGAGACCATACAATATTTGTTCTTTTATTTCTCGCTTACATCTCTCAGCATAATGTCCTCAAGGTTCGTTCACATTGTTGCATGCCTCACAACTTCGTTCCTTTCTGCAGCCGCACAGGATTCCATTGAATGTACACACCACAGTTCGCCATACACATTGGGGTGCAGCTGCCTGTCCGAGTCCCTGCTTCCGGGTCTTCCATGTATACACCTCGCAGCGGGATTGCGGGACCCCGGCCGCCCTATACTGAGCATCCTGTAGCGCCCCAGTGCCCTCCAGTGGGGCTGCACCGCTCTGCTTCCCTGCCCACAGCGAGTTGGCATGGCTCTCTCTCCACGTTCTCTCCAGCGCGTGTAGTAGTCTGTTTTTCTATGCAGTTTTATTCACACACCATACAATCCATCCAAAGTGTACTGTCATTGGCTCCTGGTATAATCACATAGTTGTGCATTCACCACCACAATCTAAATGAAAGCATTCCCATTTCTTCCCGAAAAGGAAGAAAAAAAAAATCCCATACCCCTCCCTTATATCATCTCTTATTGACATTAGGGCATATATGAAAAGCTCACAACTAACGTCATATTCAATAGGGAAAAACTAAAAGCCTTCCCTCTAAGATCTGGAACAAGACAAGGATGCCCATTGTCACCACTGAATCTCAACCCTGTGCTGAAAGTATTCTAGCTAGAGAAGTTAGGCAAGAAAAAGAAATAAAAGACATCCAAATTGGATAGGAAGAAGTAAAATTTCCACTGTTTGCAGATGATATGATCCTATTATAGAAAGTCCTGAGAAATCTACAACAAAGCTACCACTGCTAATAAACGAGCATAGCAGAGTGGCAGGATACAAGAGTGACAGGCAAAAATCAGCAGTATTTCAGTACACTAGTGGTGAGTAATCTAAGGAGGAAATCAAGAAGAAAATCCCATTAGCAAGAGCAACCGAAAGAATCAACTATCTAGGAATAAATTTAACTAAGGACATAAAAAACCTATATACAAAAAATCATAGAACATTGCTAAAAGAAATCAGGGGAGGCCTAAGTAAATGGAATGACAAACCATGTCCATGGATCAGAAGACTGAATGTAGTTAAGATGTCAGTTCTACCCAAATTGACTTATAGTTTCAATGTAATACCAATTGAAATCATAATGACTTAATTGCAAGAAATAGAAAAACCACTAACCAAGTTTAGTTGGAAGGGGAGGGTACCCCAAATAGCTAAAAATATCATGAGAAAGAGGATGAAGTGGGAGGTCTCACACTCCCTGAGTTTAAAGCATATTACACAGCTACGGTGGTCAGAACAGCGCGGTGCTGGCATAAAGATAGATAGGGAATCCAATAGAGTGTTCAGAAACAGACCCTTTCATCATCGGACAACTGGTCCTCTCTAAGGCAGCCAAGCCAACCCACCTGGGACAGAGCAGCCTCTTCTATAAATGGTGCTTTGGAGAACTGAGTATCTGATCCAAAAAATGAGAGAGGAGCCAGATCTCACACCTTACAGAAAAATTGACTCAGAATTATCAAAGACCTGAACGTTAGAGCTAAGACCATAAAACTCTTAGAAGAAAATATGGGGAAGTATGTATCTAAAGATCTTGTGGTAGGAGATGGTTTCTTAAACCTTACACCCAAAGTGCAAGCAATGAAAGAACTAGATAAATGGGATCTCCTCAAAATTGAAACACTTTTGCATGTCAAAGGACTTTGTCAGGAAAGTAAAAAAGGCAGCCACCGCAGTAGGAGACAATATAAAAAACTCACATTTCCAACAAGAGTTTAATATCCAGTATATATTAAGAGACCCTGCAATTCAACAATAAAAGGACATATAACCCAGTTTAAAGATGGGCAAAACGCATGAATAGACATTTTTCCAAGAAGGAAATACAAATAGCTGAAAAGCACGTGAAAAAAAGAGACTCAATTCCACTAGCTATTAGGAAAATGCAAATCAAAACCACAATGAGATACCCCTTCACACCCTCTAGAATGGCCATTATCAATAAAACAGAAAACTGCCAGTGCTGGAGAGGATGTGGAGAAAGAGGCACACTTACCCGCTGCTGGTGGGAATGTCAAATGGTACAACCTCTGTGGGAGGCAGTGTGGCGGGCCCTCAGGAAGCTGAGTATAGAACTGCCATATGACCCGGCAGAGGACATGAGGGCAAGGACACAAACGGACATTTGTACAACAATGTTTATAGCAGCATTATTTACAATTGCCAAGAGATGGAAACAGCCCAGATGTCCATCAGTGGATAAGTGGCTAGAAAGCTGTGGATGAACACACGAAGGAATATTATGCAGCGGTGAGACAGAATAGAGTCCTGACGTGGGCAGCAATGTGAGTGGACCTGAGGACATCACTTGCCATTCTTGAAGCACACAAGGCAGAAGCATTCAGCGCCTTCGTGGTGCTGTGCATCCCCCACCTTTACCTGTTTTGGAACTTTCTGTCACCCCCATAGGAAACCCTGTCCCTGTTAGCAGGCACTCCACCTTCCCCTTTCCTTGGCATCCCCCACTGCTCTCTGTCTGTAGACGGCCTGCTCTGGACCTCCTGTATAAATGGGATGGTACCAGGCTGGTCCTGTGTGTGGCTTCTTCCACGCAACACATCTGCAGGCACACCCGGGTGCGGCATGGCCCAGACCGCCGTTGCCTCCCAGCCAAGTAGTATTCCCCTTGCCTCTCGGCAGGCACTCAGGCTGCTACCCTTTTAAAGGCTGGTGAATAATTCCGCTCTGAACATTGATGTGCAAGCATCTGTTCGAGTCGCTGTTCTCCGTTCTAATTCACATATGTTTTGATGTGTGCAGGTCCCTGCTGCAGTTGTACTTTGTTGTCCTGTCTTTTTGCGCCCCATGTAAGGCTGTGTTTGGTGACGTTAGCTTTAACATTTTAACAATGCGGTGCTGTCCTCCCTGCCCCATGCGTGACGTCAGGCATCTATCTGACTGGTGCCCCTGATGGAGCACGTTGGCCGTTGGGCCTTTTTAGTTCTTTAGAACAGATTCCTGGAAGGATTAAGCATGATTTTAAAGGAGAAGCGCTAGACTCCTGGGCTCTCTGGGCCTTTCCCACATCCTGGGCACCTCACCGTGGTGGGACAGCAAGCCGCCTTACAGACCAGCATGTAAACCTCTCGGAGGTTGAGGAAGACGGACGGGGCAGCAGAAAATGAGACGAGAGAAGGGGGGCTCAGGCTCGGCAGCTCTGCACGGTGCCATCAGCCTTAGTCTCTTCTGTTTTAGTCGAGGGGGTAGAGCAAAGAAGTGGTGTCCAGTCGAGGCTAGCAGTCGCTGTGCTGAGGTGGGGACTTGGTTGAGTTCTCCCCCTTGCCGCCTCCACGTCCCCCTGCATTTCCATTTGCGCCTCTACAGCTTTTATGACAGTGGGAAAATGAATCTGAAAGCAAAGTGTTTAGGTCCCTGGGCTTGCCTGGGTGCGGACTCGTTAAAAATAGATTCTTAAAAAGAAAAAAAAAATAGGTTTTTTAAAGAGAGGAAAGTAGAAATGATGCAAAGCTAAGCCCCCAATGCATAATCCTCCCCGCGAGAGATGGCTCTGGGTTTTCCCGGACGCAGTTCCTGCATCGGGGCTGACACGGGAAGATGCAGCCCTTAGGCCCGTAGCAGGGGTGGCGGGGGCAGGTCGCTGGGTGCAGCCTGCCGGGCCATGGAGCTGTGTGTGCTCTCCCTCGGGCCGGACAGAGGCCCCGCAGGCCTGCCCTGGCTCCTCCCACCGGACAGGGTGGAACTGTCCCGCTGGAGGCAGGGGTGGCTGTGGGCCGGGAGGCGGGGGCCCCAGGAGTCCGCCCCTCCTGTGGGGTGTGCCCCCCGCACCCTGCTCCTGGAGCTCACTCTCTCCTCTGTCTTGGGTCCAGAATCACAAACGCACACAACTCCTCCTGCGTTTCCAACAAGTTTGCCAACGATGGCAGCTTCTTGCAGCAGTTCCTGAAGTTGCAGAAGGCGCAGACCAGCACAGGTGGGCCCCCCCACCACCACTGTCTCCCCAGTGCCCCGCGGCCCCTTGCCCCTGCACGGAGCAGCATGGCTGCTGAGACCCAGCCCAGAGTAGCTGGGGTTCCCGGCGGGAGGGAGGGGTGGCTGGACCTTATACCCGCAGCCGCCCCAGCGTGTGGGGCATTCATGTGGGGAGCGCTGAGTGACCTGGTACCAGCACCTTAACATCGTGCTGGGAGCAGTGGAAATGGGCTCAGAGGGAAGGGGGGGGTCCCACCTGGAGCCCATGTGTGCCCAGCCCCGGGTTGGGGAGCCCCTCCGGCCGCAGCCCCGGGCCCCAGCTGCCCGCTCCATGCAGCTGGAATGGGGAGGAGGCGTGGGCTGCAGACGGCGACACGGTCTCCCTCCTTCCACCCGCAGACGCGCCCCCTAGCTCGGCCAGCGCCCCCCCCAGCACCCCTGCCCCCAGCGCCGGGAAACGGCCCCTCTTGCTCAGCAGGCGGGCGGGCCTGGGGCTGAGCTGCCCACCCGGGCCTGGGAGGAACTACTCCCATGCCAAGCAGCTCCCCGTGGCCAACCGCCTCAGCGTCTTCCAGTCCCCGGATGAGGAGGAGGAGGAGGACGACGAGCAGTGGCTGGAGATCAAAGGTAGGTGGGGGGCCGTGCTGCCCCCCATGGGTGCTGGGCCGGGGGCTGTCCCTGGGGGGGGGCTCCAGGAAGGGAAGCGGAAGGGAGCGTGGCCGGGAACCTGCCTAAGCATCATCCTGAGAGCAGTGGGGACCCTGTGCCGCCGGCCAGCCAGGGCGGGGAGCGCCAGCTCCCAGAGGCATGCTGGGTCCTTGTAGTGCTACGTGAGCGGGGCAGCTCCCCGGCCTGGGCACATACCACCCTCCCCCACCGGGCCCAGAAGCCCCCTCCTCATTGCCCATCCAGTCCCCCCATAGCAACGAGGGCCAGTTCCCCGTGCCAGGTCTAGGTGGCCTATCTAGAGCCGGCCAAGTAGGTCGGGAGGAACAGCCAGCCTCCCCGGCACACTCACCCCGTCCGCCTTGGCAGTGAGGCCCCAGAGAGGAACAGGTGGCGGGGGGTACCTGGGCGCCGTGAGGAGCGGCCAGCGTGGCTGAGTCAGGCCATGGCACCCAGTTCCTAGGGTGTGTGAGAGCCTGTGTCCTGCCCTGCCCTCAGAGGAGGCAGGGGAAGGGTGTGTGCTCAGAGGTGGCCACAGAGACACGTCTGTCCCAGGTGTCCTCCCTGGGGTCCCTGCGCTTCCTGGCAACCCGTGCAATGAGGGGAATAGGATTGGCCAAGCTCGGCGTGCAGCCAGCTGCCGGGAGGAGCACACATTCCCAGTGTGGGTGGCTGTGAGAAACCTCTCCTGGGAGTCCTCGTGAGAGAGATGGCCCTAGTGGCCGACAGCTCGGACACGAGCCAGCAATACACTCCAGAGCAGGGCGCCCCTGGCAGGGGTGGGTTAATATGTGCAGGACAGTTTCATGGTGCTGGGCCCCGAAAGGCCTCGAGTAACAAGCCAGCAGCTATGGGTGCCCCCTGCACCTGGTGGCCCCGAACCTTTCTCACTGGAGGAAACCAGGACGTCTTGGAGGGGTGGAAGCTCTGGTCTGGGCAGGGAGTGTTTGAGATGGTTCCAGAACACCAGGTCACAGCAGATGGCCAGCGGGCCACCAGAGATCCCTAGGGTCACGTCCAAAGGCCTCAGGCACTGGTGTGGAGAGGCCGCAGGCGCTCTGGTCATGGCGCTGGGCACAGGATTTGAACCCATCAAAAGTGTTTAAGGCTGAGAGTTCGCAATGATGTAAAAAAAAAAAAGGAAAGAATTGGCCAACTTTGAAGAATGAAGGAAGCCGGTTTTATACTGAAACTGGTAAATAAAGGAAAGAGTAAAGCACTCGGGGGAGAAAAAACACACAGAGGGAGACTGGATGTGTTTCCATGGCCACCCTGCCCGTCCAGCCCGCGAGGCACCCCTGAGCCCACGTCCCTTCTGTCCCCAGGCCTCGGCCACCACCCGCCGACCTCTTCCCTGTTGCCGGACCTGGGGTGGCCCCAGCCTTCTCACCCCTCTCCCCTCTGTCGTTGTGGTCCGTAGAGAGTGTGCCTGTTGGCTGTGGGGTGAGTGTTGGCCCGGTACTGACAGCCTCCTTAAAGTTTCACCCCCAGAGGGAGCCGAGACTCGCAAAGTGATAGAGAAATTGGCCCGGTTTGTGGCAGAAGGAGGCCCTGAGCTAGAAAAAGTAGCTATGGAAGACTACAAGGAAAACCCTGCCTTCTCGTAAGTACCTCTGGGGCCAGAGACAGTCGTTCCCATTTCTTTACTTTTGTTTTGGTGACGCACCCATAACATAAAACCTGCATTGTAGCTGGTTTTAAGTGAGCTGTTCGGTGGCGTTTATTACGCTTGTGGCGTTTTGTCTCCATTACCCCCACCCATACCAAAATCGCTTTCCATCATCTCAAGTAGGAACGCGTGCGTGCCAAGCACAGACTCTCCATTCCCTGCAAACGGATTTGCTTGTTCTAGATATTTTATATAAACGGAATCGTACCGTATAAGTCCTCGAGGCTCATCCACGTCATAGCGTCAGAATTTCATTACATTTCACGGCTGAGTAGTCCCCACTGTGTGGCTGGACCCCGTTCTGTTTATCCCGTCATCGGTTGATGACACTTGAGCTGCTTCCATGTTTTAACTGTTCGTGAATCGTGCCGCTGTGCTCATTGCTGAGCAAACTCCTGTTGTAGTCCCTGCTTTCAGTGCTCTTGAGATGGAAAAGAATCCCCGGAGTGAGAGTGCCAGGTCATATGGCAGTTTGATGTTTCGCCTCTTGCGGTGCTGCCAGACTGCTCTCCGCACAGCGGCACTCGGGCCAGCCCCTAGCGTAGCCTCTCTGCGGCGTGGCGTGGTGGCCTGCAGTCTTCATTTGCATCTTTTCAGTGGCCGATGATGCTGAGCGTTGTGCTGTGTGCTTGTTGGCCAGTTGTGTTTTCCTTGCGGAACCGATTTGGTTTCCTTCCTACGCGGTGGTACCTGAAGACGCTCTGGGGTGTGGGAACTGCTGGGTTTAGCTCTCCGTTAGCTCCACGGCCAGACTCTGTCCGTGTGCTTTCTGACGGTGCCCATGTGGCACAAGACTTGAGTTCAGGTCATGTCTGGGCTTTGCTGCCTGCAGCTTGCTCTTGACATGACATTTCCAGAAGCTTTGAGATGCCACCCATCTGGCAGCTCATTTCCCTCTCTCGTCAAACTCCTGCCAGGTTTTTGCATGATAAGAATAGCAGGGAGTTCCTCTACTACAGAAAGAAGGTGGCCGAGATAAGGAAGGAGGCACAGAAGTCACAGGCCGCTCCTCCAAAAGGTAAGTGAGTCGAGATGGGAAGGGTCTGGGGAGGCATGTGGGAAAATTGTATCCCAACTTGAAAATGGGGTTTGTGGAGGGTGCTGGGGCTGACGGGAGGCCCATATCCCCCCAGGCGGCCAGCTTGGTGCACAAAAGCTCCAGCTCTCACGGGTGTGGTCGTGGTGGTCCCTTAACCCCCTGAGCCCTTGAAACAGGCCCGGCCCCCCTGCCCTGCAGGGCGCTGAGGCTCGGGGGGTGGGGGGGCTGGGGCACCTGCCCTGCACCCAGGGGTGAATGCAGACCAGGCTGCATAGTCAGGGTCATGTCCAGACACGAGTGGATGAGCTCCCGCTGGGCTCTGCAAGTCAAAGGGTGGGCTCTCAGCACTGGGGGCCGGGGGGGCTGAGGGCAGGATGCAGGGACCCAGCGTGGTGCTCAGGGGCTGGCTGGAGGGCTCAGCTCACTGACCCCATCCCTGTGACCTGGGGGCAGACGCCCTCTCATCCCTTCAGCCCTTCCGCTCAGGTGGGCCATGGGTCCTGGCGCTGGGCAGGCAGGGGTGGCAGGGGTGGGAGTGGGGGGCACATCGTTGCGGGGTCTCCGGTGACCAATACCAGTACAGTCGTCTCATTGCCTTTTGCCTGTTTTTCTCTGCCTCGTTCCTAAACTAAGCCCGCGGTGTTGCCCGCAGGGCCCTTAGCAGAAGGTAGGCTGTGGGGTGTGGTGAGCTGGGCCCTGCACTGACAGCCTGCTTAAAGTTTCACCCCCAGAGGACGAGGAGGCCAAGAACCTTGCAGAAAAGTTGGCCAGGTTCGTAGCGGATGGGGGGCCTGAGGCCGAGACCATCGCCCTCCAGAGCAGCCGGGAGAACCCGTCCTTCAGGTAAGGGAGAACAGCAGAAGGGATGGCTCAGACTGGGCCTCGGGCAAGGCTCCCCACATCCTTCAGGTCCCCTCTTCTTTGTGACAAGGGGGGTGGAGCAGGAAGGCAGTACCCCGTGTCTGCAGCACAGGGGCCCCAGCTCCCACGCAGGTTCCAAAAGGGGGACCCGTCTGTGGGGGAGTGTGCACCTCGGCCCTCAGGCGCCATCAGCGAGGCACTGGGAGCCCCGTCTGTCGGGAAGTCAGAAGTGGTTGCCATGGGGCTGGCCAATCCAGGAGCTTCAGAGGGGCTCCAGGTGGCAGCTGGTCACCTCATGCCCGTGAGCCATGGGGCGCAAGCACAGGGCATCCAAGGGACTGCCCCGTGATGGCTCGGGGTGAGGCAGCTGGGGTCATGGGCCCGGCGCAGAGTTCCCTGTAACTGGGGTGCAGGGTGGTGTTGGGGTGCACTGAGATGGGCTGGAGCTGCGCAGGGCCCGGTCCCTGTAAGCATGTGCTGCCATGCCAGCTGTGTCCACTCGTGAGCCCTCGGAGAGCCGAGCCGGGCAGTGAGTGACATGGTGGCTGCTTTCAGGGCCCTGGTAGGGCCATGCAGGTCGGTCAGCAACGGCCGGGCAGGGTAGGACATGCCACTGGGGGATGGACAGCACCTGGCTGGGGAATGCCCACTGTCAGGTGCATCACACGCTGGTACCCAGAAGACCAGGAGCCCTCGTGGGGCCCGGCTGAGGGGTCTGGGGTCTGCTCTAGGGCTGCAGACCCCCCAGGATGCCGCACATCTCAGGCGTACCTGACAACCTACTGTAGTGAACCCCCAAACTGATATTTGTCCATTTTGCTTTTCATTGTTCTAGATTTTTTCCCTAACCTAACTGAATTTAAATGGGAAAGCTTGCATCCCATTTTCCTGTTACTTGTCACATAGGCACTCACTGCAGGCCTCTCAGATGAAAAGCAAGCGAGGCTGTGGGATTCTGCCGAGGCGTCGAGCCCTGGACCCTCTTTCTCCGTCTCGAGGGTCCAGGTGCCCCAAGCCGCAGCCCAGCCTCACTCCCCAACACAGGAGGGGACCCTGGGTCTCCCAGGAGCCCCCACTCGGCCTGGGGGGCTGGCAGGGGCTGGGGCAGGGATGGGTTGGGGAGGCCGACTAGCCGAGAAGTTGCTGAAGGCACCAGGGGGCTGGAGGGGCTGGCTGGTGGGGCCCGGTACCCGTCACAGGGACCTTCAGGGGTCTTTGTCCCAGAGGGGTGTGGGCTATGCTGAGCACGTGTCATCCCACGTGGCGTTAGCGTGATGCAGCCCCGAGCCCCGAAACTGCAGGGCTGTGCTGTCCCCCGACTCTCACGGTGCCTGGTGCTCCCAGCACGCAGCTCCACTGTGTGCCTCTCTGCGTGGGGTCCACAGCTGCTGCAGCCACTACTCCTGAGCTCACAGGCGGGCGGTGGATCCGCTCCTGACTGCCAAGGCTCCTCGTACATCCTGTCGGCTCCCCAGCTCCCTCTTTGAACAGTGCCCTGGTTTTGCCTCATTCTTTTAACTTGATGTCATGTCATTTTTGATGGAGGTGAAATTCACCTTAGGTTCAGCTGAGCATTTTGAGGTGTGCCGTTCAGTGACTCAGCCTCTCCCCAGTCCTTTCATCACCCCTGAAACGACCGTCCACGGGGCTGTCTCCCAGGCTCCCCCCGCCTGCAGCAGACCCCCTGCCTTTCGGCTCCACTTCCGCGTAGTGGTGTCGCACCGCACGTGGCCTTCCCTAGCCTGACGTCCTCGCGCTTCCTCTGCGCCGCGGCGTGTGCCAAGCTGCGCTCCTCGCGGCTGAGCAGGCACCGTGCGCTCCCGGCACCCTTGGCAGGCACCTGGGCGGCTTCGCCTGTTCGAGAGCATTGTGAACAATGCTGCGAGCCGGCGTCCCTCTTCCCCTCGTCTTGGGCCTGGGGCGACCCCATGTAACGTCCTGAGGAGCCCCACGCTGGCCCGCGGCTGCCCCGTCTCATGTTCCCCCGGCTGCGCTGAGCCCTGCATCCCCTGGTTCTGATGCGCGTCTGGCTGTGGCGCCGGGCATCTCGGCACGTGCTCACTGGCCATCTGATTTATCCTCTTTGAAGAAACGTTTTCCGGACCTGTGCCCATTTTTAAATTGTTAGTCTTTTTGTTGTTGAATTGAAGGAGTGTTTGATACATTTTGAATTCTGGACCACTACAGGACACACAATTTGCAAATAAGTTCTCCCCTTTTGCAGGTTGTCTTTTCCCTTCCTTGATGTTATCCTTTGATGCACAAAAG
This sequence comes from Myrmecophaga tridactyla, assembly GCA_004026745.1. Classification (NCBI taxonomy): domain Eukaryota; kingdom Metazoa; phylum Chordata; class Mammalia; order Pilosa; family Myrmecophagidae; genus Myrmecophaga; species Myrmecophaga tridactyla. Next base: position 12,927 of record PVIY010035581.1, read on the forward strand.
TGTTTCATTTTGTTGGAGTCTGATTTACCATTTTTTTCTTTTGTCTTGCATGCTTTTGACTTCAAATCTGTGAACCCATTACCTAAGCCAGGACCACATAGCTCTATGCTGAGCTTTCTTCTCATTAGGATCTTAGCTCTTTGACCCATTCTGTTTTAATTTCTGCGTTTGGAGTGGTCCAGCTTCCTTCTTTTGTACTGTTTCCTGGCCGTTGGGTGGGGCGGTGGTCTCTGCCCAGGCCAGGGTGGGGGACATGGCAGCATGGGGGCCACCCCTCAGGGCTCTGCCCTCCTGCTGGCCACCACTGCTTCTGCAGTTTGGTTCACTTCAGGATTTCCTGGCGTCAGCACCCTTGCATTTAGGGACAGCCCCCAACTCCTGGGCAGGGGTCATGGAAGGATCAGGGTGGAGGTGGGAGGTCGCAGGCCCAACTGATGGGGCCCCCTGTTCTTTGCAGCTTTTTGTACGAACCCAACAGCAAAGGGTACAAGTACTACCGCCAGAAGCTGGAGGAGTTCCGGAAAGCCAAGGCGGGCCCCGCGGGTGCTCCCACAGGTGTTCCCACGGCACCCGAGGCCCCCCGGAAGTGCAGGTCCCCTCCTGAGGCCCCCTTGGGGCCCACGCCCCCAGCCGCCACTTGCCCCCCCTCTGCCGCCGACTCTGCCACCCCTGCTACCACCCCAGTCCTGGCTGCCCCCGGGAAGCCAGCCGCTACCACCGCCACCACCACAAAAAGGAAGCGGAAGAGCCGGTGGGGGCCTGAAGGTGACAAAGTGGAGCTGCCACCTGCCGAGCTGGTACAGAGGGACGCAGATGCTTCACCCTCACCCCTGTCAGGTGGGCCGCTCCCCACAGCCTCTGTTGGCCTGGCAGGACCCACAGGCCTGCAGGAGGGGCTCAGGAGCAACTGGGCTATCCTCCCAGGACGGGGAAGGGCCCAGAGCAACTGGGCTATCCTCCCGGGATGGGGAAGGGCCCAGCCCTTGCAGGCACCCAGGGATTTCTGTACCCCTCAGCTAGCTAGGGGGAGAGGGTGCCCAGCGTCTCCCCTGCCCAGCGCTGCCGGCGCCACCCGAGGCCCAGGGCCTACCCTCGGGGGTGAAGGGGCCCCGGCCAGCTACAGCCCAGATTCACATCCCCCCGGGGACCCTGTGCACTCACACGCCCCCTCTTCTCAGCCCCCGTCGCTGCCTGACCACCAGTGAAGACCCCCCAGGCTCAGCCTCTGCAGCGTGGGGCAGGGCCGACTTGCTGTGGGCCCATGGCACAGCACGTGGCAGCCGCTGGCGTGGAGCCCCCGAGCTGGCCCCGTGTGGTGCCTGGACTTAGCCACTGCGGGCTTGGTCTCCGGTGCCTTGTAGGCTCTGGGCTGAGGAGTCCTCATGGGTCCTCTGCCACCCACCCTGTGCGCCTGCCCTCCGCCACGCCCTGTGCCAACCGCTCTCTCTCCCATGTCCAGTTCAGGATCTCAAGGGACTTGGCTATGAGAAGGGGAAGCCCGTGGGGCTGGTGGGTGTCACGGAGCTGTCGGATGCCCAGAAGAAGCAGCTGAAGGAGCAGCAGGAGGTAAAACCGGAGTGGGGCAGCAGGGGTTCCCCATTCCCACCCCAGGGACACCCCAAGGCAGCTTGTGTGTCGTGCCCACACGATGCATCGTGCCTCATTTTCTCCGAGTCCCCCCGCAGGCCAGACCCCGGCCAGGCCTCCCACACAGGACAGACTTGGGTCCCGAGCCTGGACGTGGCAGCCCAGGGCACTCGGGCTGGAGGCTTCCAGATAGCTCCCTTAGGCTTCTTCCAGGGCTTTCTTTGGCCTCTGGGGCGGGGGGGGGGGGGGGGTCAGGGTCCCCGTTAGCACAGGGCGGTCCCGAGCTGCAGGTCGGGCCTCTCCTGGGGTTCGGCTCCCCTGGCCCCTCAGTCCTCAGGGCGAGCTCAGCACCACCCCTCCAGACGATGGCCAAGCCCCCGGGGGGTGGCTGAGGGTCTCGCCTGGAGCCCCCGCCCACTGACGCCCACCGCCACCCGCAGATGCAGCAGATGTACGACATGATCATGCAGCACAAGCGCGCCATGCAGGACATGCAGCTGCTGTGGGAGAAGGCGCTGCAGCAGCACCAGCACGGCTACGACAGCGACGAGGAGGTGGACAGCGAGCTCGGCACCTGGGAGCACCAGCTGCGGCGCATGGAGATGGACAAGACGCGCGGTAGGCGGCTGGGGCGGGCCGCCCTGACCATGGGGGGCCGTGCAGGGGAGCCCCCACTCACCGCCCAGGGAGATGCACTGCTCGCAGCCCCCTCTTCCTGCCGAGCAGCCTTGGTATCCCCCACAGGGAAGGCAGTGGCCCCACACCCCCAAGAGCAGTGGCTGGGACAGGGCAGCCTGCAGCGGGCTGGGTGTGTTCAGGGGGGCGCCAGGCCAGCCCCCCTCCCCCTTACTTCCCCCATCTCTGGGCAGAGTGGGCCGAGCAGCTGACAAAGATGGGCCGGGGCAAGCACTTCATTGGAGACTTCCTGCCCCCCGATGAGCTGGAGAAGTTCATGGAGACCTTCAAGGCCCTGAAGGTGAGGGGGACGCCGAGCAGGTGCCCACGGGGCTGGGCCTGGGAAGGCGGCTGTGCAGGCGCCCTGCAGATAGCTGCTTTACGAGCATTTCCGCCAGCGCTGGGGAGAGTCTGCTTCCAGGGGAGCCAGTCAAGTGCCGTTCACAGCAAGGCGTTTTCTCAGACACAGGAAGTCCTTCCCTGTGAACTGGGCTCGCCATCCCTCCCCTGCTGCTGTCAGCTTCCAGGAGACCCGTTGACTACCTGCCCCCATCCCCATCCCCATCTCCCCACGGGGAGCTGCTTTGAACATGTCCCTTCCACCGGGAACAAGCACTCTGAGGGGCAGTTTATCCTCAGGGTGCAGGGCCTGGCTTTGCCAATGAGACTTTGTTCTATCCCTTGGGGACGAGGCCCATGTGACCTTGCCCTCTTTGTCTTGGTCACCAGGGAGCTCGGCACTAAGTATGTCTGTCAGGCTGGGTAAGCCCAGAAGAATGAGCTGGGTTCTGTCCTTGAGGGGCTTGACCAGGCGGGCGGGAAGGAGATGGGCAGAAGGCACAGCCGCGGAGTCCAGAGGCCGGTGGGGGTTGCGTCTGGGGGCCGTGGACTCATGGCCGCCTGCTCGCCACAGGAGGGCCGCGAGCCTGACTACTCGGAGTACAAGGAGTTCAAGCTGACCGTGGAGAACATTGGGTACCAGATGCTCATGAAGATGGGCTGGAAGGAGGGCGACGGGCTGGGCTCGGAGGGCCAGGGCATCCGGAACCCCGTCAGCAAGTGAGTGCCCCGCACCCCTGCCCTCCCCGCACGGTAGCCTGAGGGTCCTCCCCTCCCATGGGGGATGCAGCTCCCACGCCACCATGTCTGGCCACCCCTCCGGGCCGTGCTGGCTCCTAGAGCCGGACCACGAACATTGCCCGCGGGGGCCCTCTCTGCATGGAGCCTCCTTCCTACGGAGCGGGGTCTGGGGAGAGGGGAGCACGGCCTGCCCGTGTCACCCACCACCCCTTCCCACCAGGGGCACCACCACAGTGGACGGCGCCGGCTTCGGTATCGACCGGCCGGCCGAGCTCTCCAAGGAGGATGATGAGTACGAGGCGTTCCGTAAGCGGATGATGCTGGCTTACCGCTTCCGGCCCAACCCCCTGGTGCGTGCCCCCCGCCCCCACCCACCTCCATTTGTCCCTGTCCCCTCCCCTGGCTCTGTCCTCTCCAGCCACATCCCCGTCCATCCCCTGGGCCCCCTTCAGTGTGTCCTGCATCCCCACCCCCACTGCGGGCTCTGGTCCCCCACCCCTGGGTGTCCCTCTCGGGAGCCCTCCCTACCTGCATTTTCAGCCCTCCCTGCCCCAGAGCCTGCCCTCCCCCCTTCACGCCAGCCGCCCCCAACCTTCTCTTCCCTGCAGAACAACCCCAGACGGCCTTACTACTGAGTGTGTGCAGAGAAGCACAGACGGCGTTTCCGAACGGTTGTTCCGGACTGTGGGATGGTCCAGCATTCCTGCCTGCGCTCCTGTTGTCGCGAGTGTCGTGTCGTGTATTAAAGTCCCGGAGCTCGCCTGCCTGCGTGGCCACACCAGGGCCTGTTCCTTGGCAGGCAGCCGGCACGAGACAAGGGGAGTCGTGGTCTCTGGTCCTCACTGCGCTGGGGCGGAGGGAGGATGCGCTGGGAGGTGGGGGGAAGCCCTCGGTGGGGCTGCCCGTGCAGCCAGCGGAGGGGAGGGGGCCCTGAGACCTGGCCTCACCTGGGCGGGGACCTCCCAGCCAAGCACCAGTGCTCACCTGAGTCCCCCCGCCCCCGCTGGACCTCTGGGTCTGCCTCTCCATGCCCCCACTGCTCGCGTCTCCGGCCCCAGGGCCCTCGTGCCGTCACTAGGGGGTAGCTGTTCCTTCTCGACCCTCCAGAGGCCCTGGCCTGAGGGTGGTGGGCACACCAGCCCCTGGTCCCAGGCCTGTGAGGAGCAGTGTGCACCATGTCCACATGTCCAACACACTCTGTGGTTGGGGCCAGCAGCGCCGGGGGCCCGCAGGGGGGTTCCCTGGAGAGGGCTCGTAGGGCAGGGTCTGAGCCCCCCATACCTCCCCCAATTCCCCTGGGGTCCCCTTCGGCACTCCCACAGTCTCCTGGGTGCACCAGCCCTGCTGGTGGGCAACGTGCAGCCGGAGTCTCAAGGCCCTGGCCCCCGCCTTCTGCCCCCACCCGCTTGCCGCTTTGTTGCGGTGGCCCCCAGGTGAGCAGGTCACATGTTCATCGGTGACCTCCAGCATCCGTGACCTGGAGAGCCCACCCCCAGGACGCAGGCTGGAAGGTCGGCAGTGGGCCCCTCCCGTGACCTCTGGAGAAAAGAGGGAGCAAGCCTGTGGAAGCAGCTTGCAGGGCCCCCCGAGGCCACCCCATCTCCTGCTTGCAGGCGCTGTTTCAGGGACAGGGCAGTGTGGGACTCTGGCGACCTTGGCTCAGGGTGTCCCTGTGTGGGGGTGGCACAGGATGTGGGGCAGCTGGAGGTCCCATCTATGGAGACACAACCCGGGCCCCAGGCTCCCCGCCATCCTTGTCGCCCGCATTGAGCGCTGTGTCTCCTCTGTGACTAGGAGGTAGCCCCTCCTCTGTGACTAGGAGGTAGCCCCTCCCCTGCAGGGCTAGGCCCGGCAGAGGTGCTCGGAAAGCCGGGTGCATCTCAGGGCCAGGGGAGGAGCAGTGCCTGGAAGAAGGGGAGCCAACTTTGGGGGGCAGGAAGCTGGTAGCCACCACTCGCTCCGTTTCTAGGGCCACAGATACCAATGTGGTGTCAGGCTGTCTCCCCACCAGCAGGCTCCTCCCTGGGCCAGCCCCCCAGGTTGGCTGCCTCCCTGCCCCTTGGGACCTGCCAACGCCTCCCCCTCCAGCGCCCTTTTCCACGGGCCTCCTTTCGGGCCTCTGATCTCAGCTCCCCCCACCCCCCCAGCCCCAAGTGAGCAGGTTTCGCTGCTTCTGTCCCCACCAGGTGGGGACGCCCCAGGAAATGGGCTAAGGAGTAAACAGTGAGCGCAGAGTCAGGGGTCGTTTGGGGGCCCCCAAGCAAAGGCAAGGCGGGAGCACCTGCGTGGAGACGCCGCGGCCCAGCCAAAGCTCCCCGCCGCGGGACACGTGTGTGAAGGCACAGGGGCCGCGCCGGGCCGTGGGCGCAGGCACCATCGCGCACCACGAACTCCCCTCACCCCAGATGCGGAACCCCGGGGCCGAAGCACCCGCCGTGTGGGGGAAACTGAGGCCCAGTGCGCGGCAGTGTGCAGGCGGGAGAACGAGACGCGGGATCGCCGCTGGGGTTGGGGCCTGGAGGGGGTGGGTGTGGGAGGGGCGGGGCCTCAGCGGGGGGCGACCTTTGCGCGGGGCGGGGCGTGCGGGCCCCGGCTACCCCGCCCCCCGCGCGCCGTGGAGCCGCGCTTCCGGGAGGCCAGCCGGGTCCGCGCGCCGCGGCCATGGAGCTGCCGCCCCTGGCCCCCAGGATCGCGGCGCTGTCGCTCGGCGCCATCCCGGTGTCCTACGCGCTCAACCACGTCTCGGTGCTCTCGCAGTGCGTGCGGGGGGCGGCGGGCCTGAGCCCCGCGGGCCCGGGGCGGGAGCGGAGGCTGGGCTGGAAGGGCCCCCCAAAACCCACTGAAGTCCGAGGGCTCCCGGGTCGTTTGGGGCCTGGGGGGATGGGACCCTGAAGAGCAGAGCCCCTCAAGGGGCAGGATTTAGGGGGGCTCTCCAGGGCCTTCCCCAGGGATGTGCGGGGCTCAAACTCCAAAGTCGCGAGGGGTCCAGCTGTCGTCACAGGTTTCGCCCCTCGGGCGGGCGCTGGCCACCTTCAGCCAGCCCTCCACCGCCCCCTCCCTGGTGGTCCGGCCATCCGCTCCAGCTCGGGCCTAGGACTTTCTTCTCTCTCTGGCAAGCCCCACCCCTGCCTCTTGCTTCAGTTCCCTCTACATGCTGGGACCTGCCGTGGGCCCCCAATCTCCAGGTCCATGCATTTTCCCTGTCCCTGCCCTGTGGGACCCCTGCACCAGGTGCCCCCAAACTCCTCACACTCCCAAACCCAGCCCAACCTGAGCCCTGCAGCAGGAAGAGCCTTGGTCCTGAGTCGCCAAGCCCCCCGCCCCCCCCATTGTCCATTCCTTTCTCAACCCTCTCCACACCCTTGGCTTCTGTGTGAGCCAGGTGGCCACTGGGAACCTCAGTTCCCTCTTTCCTGTAATGGAGATAATCCTTGATCTGCCCCAGGGTTAGGGGTGAGGATTAGGAATTGAGAGCACAGAGTCTGAGAGTCTTCTCTGATTACTACGATTGTGGGTGTTTGGGAAGACTGCCAGGATGGGGATTTGGGGGGCCGAGGGACCTTATGAGAAGACAGGGTCCTGGAGAGAGTGGGAAAGTGCAGGTCTCCCACCCTCTCTGGGCCTCAGTTTGCCCAGCTGTGTTGGGGCCACCCAGCGACTCGCCTTCTTTGGTGCTCTCCACGCACCTGGGAGGCCTGCCTTATCAAGTCGGGGTTGGGGTGTAGTCAATGGGGGAACCTGGACTTTCCCCGGGAGGAGTCAGGAGTCTCAGAGAGTGAGGTCCACAGGCTCAAGCCCTAGAGACTGTCTGGCAGGCTCAGTGAGCTGGGGAATAACTGGCTGAGCAAATTCAACCACGGGCAGATCCACAGTCAGCAGAGGGTAGCCACCTGTGTACCTGACCCAAGCCGGCCGCTGCTTCTTCCTGGGGAGTCAGGGAGGGATACTTAGAGAAGGGGCTGTGTAGATGGGCTGTCAAGGATGTGTAGGAGTTTGCCAAGTGGAAAAGAGGCTCCTGGAAGCGGTTTCCAGGAGGGTGAGATGCATGGCAAGAACCTGGAGATGGAGAAGAGCAGGTTCGGTGAACAGCATTGTTGGACAGATGGACGATGCTTCACTGGGAACCTCCTGGAGGCCAGCCTCGTCCCCACTCGGCACTGGGCCAGGACTCCCTGATGCACGTTCCCTCTCCACAGCCCCCTGGGGGTGGTGTTGGCAAGCATCCTGATCCTGGCACTACTACTTGTGGCCATCCACAGCTTGTCGCGTGGCGAGATAGCCTATGACCCCCTCTATGCTGGTGAGTCAGAGGGAAGGTCCCAGGAAAGGGGGGCTGTGCGGGCAGGGGCTTCCACCCTGGGGCTGGAGGCCGTGGAAGGGTCCCCTCCATCAGACTGGGCAGCTCTTGAACGGCTTCTCCCATCAGACTGGAGAACGTCCAAGAGCCCCTTACATTAGATTGTGCCATTGAGTAGCCTCTGCCACTAGGGGATCTTTAAAGGGTCTCCCCTATGAGATTAAGGAACCTTGAAAGTCCTCCTCCTTCAGGGCTCCTGAAAGCAAGGACTATGCTTCCGCCATCAGACTAGGAGCCCCTAAAAGACTCAGCCTCTAGATCACCCCGGGACCTCTTGGGGTCAGACATGAGCCTGCTCCCTCCCTCTGGGGGCCAGGCCAGGCTGTGGCTCCTCCCGGGAACAGGGCAGGGCCATGGTCATCTGGCCGGTGGCAGAGGATTGGGGTCCTGGCCTGGATTCTGGGCCCCTGACCAGCAGCCTCCAACCCCGCAGTGTTCGCCATCTTCGCCTTCACTTCAGTGGTGGACCTCCTCCTCTCCCTCCAGGAAGATGGCTACGTGGTGGGCTTCCTGGAGTTCTACACCAAGGAGGTAGGTGGGGCTGGGGGCGGATGCCCCTGACCTCGGCACCCCTCTGAGTCCCGCACCTGCCCACAGGGCGAGCCCTACCTGCGCACAGCCCATGGGATCTTCATCTGCTACTGGGACGGCACCGTGCACTACCTCCTCTACCTGGCCATGGCCGGCGCCATCCACAGAAGGTGGGGGCAGAGGGTGACCGATTCCTCGCGGTGGGGTCCAGGACCAAGGTGGGACCAGGGGGACGGCCCAGGAGGCCCCGTCTCTGGAAGGTTCCAGCAAATGTGGTCCAGGGTGGGCTGTATTATCCCCATTCAACTCCCTCTTGTCCTACCCATCCTGGGCCAAGCTGGGAAGGACCCAGGGCTGGGGACCCCACAGTGGCCCCTGGACCCTGGCTGGGGCTGAGATTTGGGGGGTGGGGGTGCCCGCTGGTTACCCCGATCCCCTGCCCAGGAAGAGGTACCGGAACTTCGGACTTTACTGGCTGGGCTCTTTCATCATGAGTCTCCTGGTCTTCTTCCCAGGAAACATCCTTGGTATGGACCCAGCCAGGGGAACCCCCCTCCCTGGGCTGGAAGCCCCCCCCCCCATTTTATCCTCTCCGCAACGTCCACAGAGGCCCTTCCCCTCCCCACGCCTCTCCCCTCCCAGCCTCAGCCTGCCCACCCCCCACCCCCACCTCTTGATTCCCCATTTCTTCCTGGGGGGGGGCGGGACGCTCAAATCCCTTTCCTTCCAAGACTGCTGGCCCCTGACCCCAAGGGGTTGGCCCCGAAGTTGTTGACACAAGTAGGTATTGGTAGGGTGGATCCTGGGGCACAAGGAAAAGGTTTATAGACAGTGCTGGGAATGAGGAGAGGGGAAGGAGGGCAGCCCAGGATGTGGGGTGGCATGAGCCAAGTCTCAGTGGTGGGATCACCCAGGTGAGATGAAGGACAGCTGCAGCCCTATCCAGAAGGAACTATAGCTCAAAGGTAGACTGAGGCAGGCCATGCCCCCACAAAAAGCTGAGGCTGAGGGGCATGTACATATCTTATGGGCACTGGGGAGCTATGGAGGGTGTTGGAGCATAGGCAGGGATGGCATTTGTGAATCAAGACATGCAGCTGGGGGTTCTGATCTGCCAGGCCTGGGAGACTCCCCCTGACTGATACCCCTGTGTCTCACCATGGCAGGCAAATACAGCTCGGAGATCAGGCCCGCTTTTGTTCTCATCATCCCTTACATGATGGTCCTGTGTTGGGCCGGCATGAGAGTTTTCAACCAGTCCCGGGCCCCAACCTGCTTCCCCCCCACCGTGGTGAGTGCCTCAGCACCCCCAGGTACCCAGCAGCCTTGCCCCAGCATTCAAGTCCCCCTCTTCTCTCACCCAGGCGTCTTGTGCCCACCATGTCTCAGGGTCCCCTGTTCTGGAAGGACATTGCCCTGACCAGAAGATTTTTCAAGGGCCGTTGGACATTCGGCTACTCACTCATCTCTGTGTTCCCTGGGGCAGGTGCAGGAGGAACAAAAAAAAGGGCTCCTGCAGCGGCCGGCTGACCTGGCCCTGGTCTTATACCTCACTCTCGCTGGGCTCTTCACCCTCTTCCGTGGCCTGGTTAGTCTGTCCCGGCCTCTCCTTACCGCCTCCCTCCACCCGGGGCCCTCCCCCGGCCACCCTCCTACACCTCTACCTTTAGCCAGTGCAAAGAGGGAAGTTCTTCACGTCGGACCCAAGTGTCCCACGATGAAGCTCGTGCCCTGTAGCCTCCCCACGTCTCCTCACTTACAAATCCCCAGGCAGACGGAGGCCACCCCAGATGAAGGAAGCCAGAGCAGAGGCTGTGGGGCCCCCAAGAGGGCGGGGAGACTCCCCGGAGAAGGGAGGGTACAGGTGGGTTGTCAGCACCTCTTTGTACCTCAGGTGGTGCTTGACTGCCCCACGGATGCCTGCTTTGTCTACATCTACCAGTATGAGCCATACCTGCGGGACCCTGTGGCCTACCCAAAGGTGCAGGTGAGAGGGCAGGGTGGCCCGAGAGGCCATGGTCCTGCCCATGGAGGCGGGTGCCGGAAGCACATGTTAAAGTGATGGAAGCACAGATGGAATTCATGGTTGTAGTTTAAAAAAACAAAAACAAAGTACAGAGGTTGTCTTCAGGTATGGCTGGATCCAGGAGCTCAGGGAGAGTTCTGTCTCTGGGCTCTGCCCTCTTTGCCTAGGCTCACACCTTTGTGGGTGACAGAGACAGCCTCTGGCAGCTCCAGACTTCCACCCTCCATCCCAGAGAAGGAGCTCTTGTTTCCCTACAGCTTAATGACAATCTCAGGCAGGCTCTGATTGGACCACCTTGAGTCCCATGCCTGTCCTGCAGCCAATCATCATGGCCAACGGACTGGAGTGTTTTTTGATTGGCCAGGCTGAGGGCATGTGCTGTTTCAGGACCCCGTGGTGGGGCTTCAGCTCCAGCCAGACCATGTGAACTGAATGTGAGGAGGGGGAGGAGGGGAGTGCCCCAGGGGAGAGAGGGGAGCCCTTCCACAGGAGCAGGGGTTGCTGCTGGGTTTGTAGAGAGCCCCCAACCTGCGTGGGGTCTGAGGGTGGCCAGGCCCTCCCCGGGGCCCTGCGTGGGGTTGGGGAGGCCGTCCTAGGAGACTCTCTGGGGAAGCTCATCACCCTGGCTGCCCCTCAGATGCTGGTGTATGCATTTTACATGCTGCCCTTCTTTGGTCTGGCCGCATACGCCCTCGTTGTGCCCGGCTGCTCCTGGCTGCCAGACTGGGCCCTGGTGTTTGCTGGAGCCATCGGCCAGGTGAGGCAGGGGCCGGCGGGTGCTTTGTTTGCCTTTGTGCCCTCTCAGGGCCCCTGAGAATCTGCCACCCCAGCCCCAAGGGGTCCCAAGTCTGAGCGACCAGACACAGACACCCCCAACCCATGGGGATCAGGAACTGAGCAGGGAGGTGCCCTAGAAGGGGGCGGGGGCAGAGCAGCTGGGCTCTGAAGTATGGGGTATGAGTTTTCTGGGTAGGGGAGAGCATCCCAGGAACAGGAGTGACATCGAGAAAGGTACATGGAGGGCAGGGACGTCATGTGGGCGAAGACGGAGGCAGCCAGATGCTGAGCGCTTTGAACTCCAGGCTTGGGGAGTTGGGCTGAGGGCAGCAGGGAGCCATGGGAGGTGCATGAGCAGGGGAGGGCCAAATCTGAGATGGGGAAGCAAACCTGTGCCAGGGCAGTGGGGACCCGAAGCGGCAGGATGGACGCCAAGGGCATGTGGGTGAGTGGTGGCACCTCCTTGCCTGGGGAGAGAGGGTGGACTAGGTCCGCCACACCCGCGATGGGGGGGGGGGCGCCCGGGTTGGGATGCCGGGGCGGGGTCCCCTCGGCGGCCCCGACACCACCCTCCCCCCGCGCCCACCCCCCAGGCGCAGTTCTCGCACATGGGCGCCTCCCTGCACCCCCGCACACCCTTCACCTACCGCGTGCCTGACGACGCCTGGGCCTGCTTCTTTGGGTGCAACCTGCTGTATGCACTGGGGCCGCAACTGCTGGCCTACCGCTGCCTGCGCCAGCCCGCCTTCTTCCTGCGCCCGCCGCCCCCTGGCACTCTGGCCCCCGACAAGAAGCAGCAGTGACGGCCTGCGGCTGCCAGGACTCCAGCCACAGCCCTGCTGGCCCTGCCCCAGGGAGCGCAGGAGGGCCATCTCTGGGGGCCTTTGATCCTGGCAGGTGGGATGAGAGACCCGGGGCAGGCACAGGGGCCCTGGGAGGCCCACCCATCCCTGCCAGCCTGGACAGCGGGAGCCGGAGGGCCTGGGACAGCAGAAGTGCCTACGGCCGGCATGCACCTCCACCACCCCGATGGGGAAATCGAGAGGCCTGCTTGCAGGATGGATTTGTTCCTTTGACTAAGAAGAGCCAGCAGTCCCAGTTCTCTCAATAAAATATAATAACTAAGAGTATCGTGCCGTTATTAAGCATCTGCTGTATTCCAGGCCCAATCTCACAGGCTGCGTGCTGGATCTCACCCCATGTTCCATTTGGGGAAACTGAGGCAGCAAGCGGTAAAGGTCCCGGTCCAGGGTCATGACAGCTAGATGTGGCTGATCTTGGGATCCAGGCAAAGTTCATCTGAATTCACAGCCTGTGACCCTGCCTGTGCTGTCTGGTTGGCTTGGGGTCTTTGGGGGGAAACTGAGGCTGGGGAGGCAGCAGTGGGGTTTGGGAAGGGCTTGCTGTTCTGAGTTTCAAACTTCGGTGAGGGGCCAGATTTGGGGATGACTCAGGCCCAGAGAGGGCCAGGGGCTCACTGAGGTACCCCAGCCAAAGCTGCCTGCGCCCCACTGTTCTTGCGTTTACCAACAATTATTAGGCATCTGATGTATGTCTCGGTTATTGGACCTCACCATAGAATCAGCAGTGTACTTCCCAGAGACAGGCTCAGAGAGGGCAAGCATCTTCTCCAAGGGCCCCATAGCAGGCGGGGGTACAGTCAGATGGGCCCTCTCACACCAGCCCTCTTTGGCTGATGGTGTGACACGTGTGTCACCCTGTCCCCCCATGCTGCAGAGTGAGTGCCTTTTGGTTCCCAACGCTGAGGACCCAGCCATGGTCACCTAATGAGCAGAAGGACGAACAGGACTGCAAGCCAGGCCAAGCTCCTTTCCAGGTCCCGCAGCCCCCAGACCCTCAGTCCCCCTCTGCTGCAGCCCATCCAAGGTAGTAACGCCTGATCCTGGCAGACTCCTCCACTGTAAAGAAAGGTAAACCCATCCCGGGTCAGCTAGAGGCGGTGGGGACCGGCTGCCCTCCTCCCCACCGGCGCTGCCCTCCTCCCCGCCGGGTCCCAAGCCGCCGCGTCCCCTTTAACGCCTCCCCCGCCCGCCTCCCTCCTCCCCTTGCAGGCAGACGCCGGGATTGCGCTGCCCGCCTGCAGGGACGGCCCAGTCCTTCCCCGGGTGTGCGGGGCGCGCGGGCAAGATGGTGAGTGGGGCGCAGGCACCGGGCCGGGCGGGGAGCTGGGCTGTTCTCCCGTCTGCGGG
>PVIY010035582.1:0-26163 GCA_004026745.1 Myrmecophaga tridactyla
GATGCCTCCCGGGGAGCTTCTTGAAACCAGAAGCCAGGAGAGAAAGCTAGCAGATGATGCCATATTCGCCATGTGCCCTTCCAGCCAAGAGAGAAGCCCTGACTGTGTTCGCCATGTGCCTTCTCACTTGAGAGAGAAACCCTGAACTTCATCGCCCTTCTTGAACCAAGGTATCTTTCCCTGGATGCCTTTGATTGGACTTTTCTATAAACTTGTTTTAATTCTTGGCCTTAGAACTATACACTAGCAACTCATTAAATTCCCCTTGTTAAAAGCCATTCCGTTTCTGGTATATTGCATTCCGGCAGCTAGCAAACTAGAACACTACTCCTGCTCCTTTCTGATTGTTGTTTGCATGAAATATCTTTTCCAACCTTTCACTTTCAACCCATGTTTGTCCTTCTGTAGACAGTGTATAGATGGGTCCTGTTTATCAATCCATTCTGCCAGTCTATGTCTTTTGATTGGAGAGTTTAATCCATTAACATTTAGTGTTATTACTGTAAGGGCAGTACTTTCTACTACCATTTTGCCTTTTGGATGTTACATGTCACATCTAATTTTTCTTCTTTTTACCTTTACAGATAGTCTTCATTTCTACACTCTTCTCCATACCTCTCTCTCCTGCCTTTTCCTATCTATCTTTAGTGCTCCCTTTAGTATTTCTTGCAGAGCCAGTCTCTTGGTCACAAATTCTCTCAGTGATTTTTTTGTCTGAAAATGTTTTAATTTCCCCCTCATATTTGAAGGTCAGTTTTGCTGGATATAGAATTCTTGGTTGGCAGTTTTTCTATCTTAGTATCTTACCTATATCATCCCACTGTCTTCTCGCCTCCATGGTTTCTGCCGAGAAATCTATGCATAGTCTTATTGGGCTTCCCTTGTATGTGATGGATTACTTTTCTCTTGCTGCTTTCAAAATTCTCTCTTTCTCTTTGACATCTGACATTCTGATTAATAAGTGTCTTAGAGTACATCTATTTGCATCTGTTCTGTTTTGGGTATGCTACACTTCTTGGTTCTGTAATTTTAAGTCTTTCATAAGAGTTGGAAAATTTTCAGCTATTATTTCCTCCATTAGTTTTTCTCCTCCTTTTCCCTTCTCTTCTCCTTCTGGGACACCCACAACACATATATTTGTACACTTCATGTTGTCATTCAATTCCCTGTTCATATTTTTCCATTTTTTCCCCTATATTTTCTTTTGCTTGTCGGATTTCAGGTGTCCTGTCCTCCAGTTCACTAATCCTATCTTCTGCCTCTTGAAATCTGATATCATAGGTGTCTATTGTTTTTTTCATCTCTTCTACTGTGCCTTTCATTCCCATAAGTTCTGCAATTTGATTTTTCAGAATTTTGATTTCTTCTTTTTGTTTGTCCCTTGCTTTCTTTATATCCTCCCTCAATTCATTGATTTGATTTTTGATGAGGTTTTCCACATCTGTTTGAACATTCTGAATTAATTGTTTCAACCTCTGTATCTCTTTTGAATTGTTGGTTTGTTCCTTTGATTGGGCCATATATTCAATTTTCCTAGTATGATTCATTATTTTTTGTTGGCATCTAGTCATTTAATTTCCCTAATTAGTTTATTCTGGATATTTTCACTTTTTTTTAACCTAGGATTTTCTTACTGAATGACTTTGATGTCTAGCTGTTCTTTGACATTCAGTTCAGCTTATTCTAGACCTCTAGCTTAGGTTTTGGTTAACAGATCAGAATTTTTTGGGTTTTTTTTTTTCTTGCCCTGCCTGTATGGTGCCTTTTTTTTTTTTTCTGTTAGGAGGGTCTACATAGGTAGTATAGACCCCAATCAGATTTTCCCAGACCAAACTGGTCTCCTCTCAGGAAGAAAGAAGTCACCTGTGTCAGTTTTCCCTGAGGGTGAGACCCAGCAGGTTGAAAGACACCTATGCAGCCTCTAGACTCTGTGTTTTTCCTGTCTTGCCCAGTATGTGGCGCTAGGGTGCCTGGTCCCAACAGCATAAGGTGATGTTAACTTCAGCAAACTCTCTCTGCAGCAGGTGTGGTTGAGACAGAGGAGAGGTTGTAGGCTGGCTTTAATGGCTTCGGTTTTCCAGACCCTGGGGTCTGAATACCTTGAGGGAGGCTTTCCACCTGAGCGAGCTGGGCCCCATCCCTCTCCTGGGGAAGGCATTGCCTCCAGACAAGCTCTCAGACAAGTTTAATTCCACCCTTGCCTGGGGCAGTGAAGCCTGAAAACCCTTGCAGTTGTATGAAGAGAGCAGTCAAGCCGTAGAAATACAGCTACAAAAAAGAAAAGAAAAAAATATCCTTTTCAGAGCAGGACCTCAGTTCCTTGGGTTTGCCAATAAAGAGCTCAAGTTGGTATGTTGCTCTGTGTATCTCCAGGTTCTATGTACCCCCTCCTTTCCTTCAGGGCCATAGACCATTTCAAATAGTTTGTTCTGTCTGATCCAAAAAACCGGTTTCTTTTTTCTTTTTCCATCAGCCCTGCCCCCTTGGCTCCAGGGCAAAAATCAGCACCCTCCACTTTGATCAGGTTCAGCTGAGCTGGGGATCTATTTTTAGTAGTCAGTATTTGTTAATTAATTCCACAAATTGGAGCTTGGTTGAGTACAGCCCCTACTGCTAGTAAAGTCTGTTTCCTTTTCCCTCGGGGAACCAGCATGTGGTGGGGGTGGGGGGAGCTGGCCATCACAGCTTGGGGGACTCACTGATCAGGTGGGATTGCAGCTGGTCCAGCTTGTTCAGGCTGGTGTATGCTGTGTGTTCAGTCACTGTTGTGGCCCCAGCGGTTGTTCTGTACTGTTTCTGGCTATTTACTAGCTGTTCTGGAGGATGAATTAAATCCCACACCTCACTAAACCACCATGTTGGCTCCTCTTTCCACTTTTAGGACTCTTGAGTAGAATGAAAGCAAATCCTGAATCCCTTTCTTGACAGCATCTCAACTCCTACTTTAAATGTACTTCTAAATTTTGGTTAGACCCTTTATTTAAATTACCCCATGTTTACACATAAGTGACTGATGAAACCTTAGGGAGAATAGTTAAAAGCTGTTATAATAATCTAGATGAAAGCTGACAGAGCCCACACCAGAGTATGGTGGAGAGAGAACTGTCCATACTTGGAGATTGACTACAAGTGTGATGAGAGCAAGAGGGAAGCTGAGGAGCTGAGGATGATTAAATGAATGGCAGTGCCACCCTACAACCCAGATTCCTAATATACATGAATAGTGGTTTAGGAGGAGATATTGAACTAATTTTAGATATACCAAATTTAGAATATTGTGCAGCAATTTTGTAGAAAGTTCCAGAAAGCAGCTGCACACACATTCTGGGGACTCTGAGAAGAGGTCAGGAATGGAAATGACTTGAAAATCACTGATCTATACCCACATTAAAGCAGACAACAAATAAACAAACTTTTGGGTGGATGAGGTCACTGAGAGAAAGAATATAGTGTAAGAAATGAAGCAGCCCAGGACAGAATCAAACATTTAAGGCACAAATGAAGAGAATCTGAGGATATGAGGAGGTGGAGATATGAAGAATAGGCTGTGCTTCTCAAACTGTGCCTAAGAATCACCTGGAGAGCACAATTCCTTGTCCTCACCCACAGAGATTATGATTCAGTTGGTCTGGAATGGGCCTGAGAATTGCATTTCAGATAAGCGCCACATGATGCTGCTGGTCCACAGACAATACTTTGGGTAGCTTTGGAATAGCCTATTCACATGGCTCTGAAGAGTAGGAGAGAAGGTGGAAGTTTGAAGTAGTTTGAAGTTTGTGGGGATGTAAGAAACTTGTGCATGTTTATAGGCTGAGGTGGAGGAAGCAGTAGAGACAGGGATAAGTTGAGCATCCTGGAGAGAAACAGCGTAATTTTTAGAACAAATTCATAAAAGAGATGAGAGGAATGGTGCAAAGAAAGAATTGAAGTGGTCACAGTAAAGATATTAGAAGGCTACTTTCTTTGTGTTCACTTTTTTTGAAAAAAGTCCCTTTGTTGTTGATTTTCTTGAGTTCTCCCTTCTTAAAGTTTCTTTTTTTAAGTATCCTTACTCCTTTGAATTGCTGTTTACTTTTACCCCACAGTGCCTAGGAGCCTTTATTTTGCTGCCAAAATCCTCCCAGTGCTGTAACTTCCATGAATAGATAGATAAAGAGATGGCTTTCTACAGATGAATGAACAGAAATGAATAGATTTTCAGCAACACACGCCGTTTCAAGAATAAAGAATTTCAAAAAAATGTTTGATCATTATTGCTTAAAATTGTGTTTCTACTGCTTCTTGCTAGAATTGCTGTCAAGCTGTTTGACAGCTCCCTTGAGATATCACTCCTGGTATTGCAATCACAGTGAAGCGCAAAGAAACAGCTCTCTTCTAACTAAAGCTTGCTTCCTTTTGCCTCAGAACCCTCAGATAAACTAGGGAAGCTTCTAATATTTCTTTGTAGAATTACAAAAAAAAAAACAACCTTAATAGTTATGAACAGCTATAAACCTCTGTATCACACTCTGAGTTCAAGAGAACAAAAATTTTTCTAGGGCTTGTAGGAGACCAAGTACTGGGATCCCAAGATTAATAAGGTATTGTTAGGTTTCTGAATGGAGCCCTTCATATCCCTTTCTTTTCTGAGTCCTGAACCAAATGAGAGAGTCAGATGAATGAGATTGAGATTAAAATGTCAGTTTTATTGCTGCTAATGCTGACCTGGTGAACATGGCTTGGACCTGAGACCAAAATAGACTTCTAATTTCTTTTTCCCTGAATTGAACTTTCCCTCTAGACATAGGCAATATAGCTGGAAACTGCTGTGCCAGTTTATTGAATGGAGGAGAGAAGAATACATATGGCCTGTGGGGCAGACATCTATGAAAAAGAAAGTCCAAGGAACCCTGGATAATGCATGTGCACTGATTGTGTAGGTGGTCTCGTCAATCATATAAGTAATTTTTTCTTCCATGGAGGAGTATGTAAGGGGAGTGGGCAAGAGGAGGAAAGCTGGTTCCTTAATACTTTGGAGAAGAGAAAGTTTCCATGTTCTTGATCACAGCAAATGTGGGGAGAGATATAAAGAGCATAGTTTCTCTTAAACTTACCAATTGTTTGATCTCTTACCCATTGAGTTTTTTAAAAATATTTTTATTGACAAATCTTTACATACACACAACCCATTGTTTTTTTTATTTAACTTTTTTATTGTATAAAAAACATATATACAAAGCTAAGAAATAAAAAAGCAAAAGTTTTCAAAGCACTCTTCAACAAGTAGTTACAGGACAGATCCCAGAGTTTGTCGGGCTGCCATGTGATCCTCTCACATTTTTCCTTCTAACTGCTCTAAAATATAGGAGGCTAGAAGGAATAAATATTTTTTATCATTACAATTGACTTTTTTTTCTTTTTTGTGAAAAATAACATATGCATAGAAAAGCAATAAATTTCAAAGCACAGCACCATAATTAGTTGTAGAACAGATTTCAGAGTTTGGTATGGGTTACAGTTCTACAATTTTGAGTTTTTTCTTCTAGCTGCTGGAGACTAAAAGATATCAATATTAATTTAATAATTTGGCAATCATATTCATTTGTTAAATCCTATCTTATATGTATAACTCCACCATCACCTTTGATCTTTCTGTCCCTTTCTTTAGGAATATTCGGGCTATGACCATTCAAACTTTTTCATATTGGAAGGGATTGTCAGTAATATGGAGTAGGGAGATGGAACTAGCTGATGTTCTGGAGAGGCTGGGCCCTCTAGGTTTCAGGACTTTTCTGGTTCAGGGACCCATCTGGAAGTTTTATGTTTCTGGAAAGTTACTCTAGTGCATGGAACCTTTATAGAATCTTATATATTGCTCTAGGTGCTCTTTAGGATTGGCTGGAATGGTTTTGGTTGGGGCACCCATTGGGTTTTATAATCTAATCTCTGGCAACCAAAGATGGAGCTGCCCTCCCCTAGTATGTGTGTTGGGAGTAATATGATAGAACTATCAGGAGTGGTGTTCTAGGCATGAGACCTATCCCCCATATCAACAAGAACTCATTTGTGTATATGCTTGGGACAGTGATAGGACTTCTATCTTTGCCTGCAGGAGGCTTCCTAAAAGTATGATTAAATTAACTCCACCTAACACTATGTTATATGCCACACCTAAGATTCATTTTCTGTTTTAGTTCCCATCTCAAGAATGCCCAGCTGTGTCTTGTCATGAGCCCAAATTGTAGCATAAAAGCATTCCATTAATACCATGCCAGTAACATAATTGCCTCAAGTTGGAATATGCCTTGTACTAGTTTGAAAGGATTATGTGCCCTAGAAAAGCTATGTTTTAATCCTAATCCATTTTGTGGAGGCAACTATTTCTTTTAATCCCTATTCAGCACTGTAGGTTGGAAGCGTGATTAGATTATCTTCACAGAGATGTGACATGCCCAATTGTGGGTATTAACCATTGGTTAGAGGGAGATGTGACTCCACACATTCCATGTGGGTCTTTATTAGTTTACTGAAATCCTTTAAAAGAGGAAACATTTTGGACAGAGCCATGAGAACCATGAGAGTCCACGCAGCCAGAGACCTTTGGAGAGAAACATTTTGGAGAGAGCCATGAAAGGCACAAGACCCACGAGAGGCCACGCAGTCAGAGACCTTTGGAGATGAAGAAGGAAAACACCCTTGTGGGAGCTTTGTGAAACAAGAAGCTGGGAGAGAAAGCTAACAGACTCTGCCATGTTCACCATATGCCTTTCTAATTGAGAAAGAAACCTTGAATGCTGTTGGCCTTCTTGAACCAAGGTATCTTTCCCTGGATGCCTAAGATTGGACATTTCTATAGCCTTGGTTTACTTTGGACATTTTCATGACTTTAGAACTGTAAACTTGCAACTTAATAATTCCCCTTATTAAATGCCGTTCTATTTTCAGGTATATCGCATTCAAGCAGCTAGCAAACTAGAACACCCCTCCCATTATTAAATTCCAAAAGGCAATCTAAACTCCTGCTTTAAGAAGCTCTCAATCTTACAAAATAAGACAAATGCTTAAACAAATAATTACAATCCAACGTGAGCATTTTATAGTAAAGATAAAAACTTTTCCAGCAACTTAGAGGAGATAGCGCATTATTTCTAAAAGAGTGTGAAAAGGTTTCATATAAGAGATGACATTTTATTTGAAATTTTTATTTTGAAAAAGTTTCAAACATACAAAAGAGTTCCAATGGTAACATTAACCCAGGTTTGTCAGTTAACATTTTGCTGTATTTAGATAGACTTATCTCTCTAGATGCACACACGCACAGAACACACTCATTGTTATTATTATTTTGTTGAAGCATTTTAAAAGTGCAGCATCATGATCCTTTGCCCCTAAATACTTCAGCATGTAACTCTTAAACACAAGGACGTTCTCTTATGTAACCACAGTGCAATTTTAAAATTCAGGATATTTAATAGTGATATAAAGTTACTTTATAATAAAGAGTCCCTATTCAAATTTCATTACTTGTTCTAATAATGTCTTTTATAGCAGGTTTGCTTTCAATCTTACATCCAGTTCAGGATCACACATTGCATTTAGTCATCATATTTCTTTAGTCTTCTTGATTTCGAACATTTCCTCAGTCCCTCCCTCCCATCTTTCCTTTTTTCCTTCCTTCATTCCTTTCTTCTTTAATGACATTGATATTTTTAGAATATATACCAGTTGTTTGTAAAATGTTTTCTCAATTTGGGTTTGTTTGTTTCCTCATGGTTAGATTGCCTCATTGTTTTTCTTTTTCTTTTGAAATAATTTCAGATGTACAACAAAGTTGCCAGAATTATTTGGAGTTCTTGAAACTTTTTTTTAAGTTTGAAATTATTCTTACCCAAATGAGTCACTTTTTAGCATTTTGCCCCTTCCACATTTATCATTTCTTTTTCCCTTTATTTATGCATGTATATATAAAATACTTTATTTTTTTCTGAACCAATTAAGAAAAGGTGTCACTGGTTAAAGGAGAGCTTTTAAAGTAGAGCTTACCGGCTGGACAAAAGAATTTGGGAGTGGGGAAAGGAAGTACAATGAAAGGGATTGGCATGTGTAGAGATGTAAACTAGTATGTACAGAAAGTAGCTGGTGAAAAACCAGTGTTTTGGAGTAATTGGGTTAGGGGAGAAGGGATCAGGAAGGCAGTTGGAGCTTATCATGTTAAGGAATTTGGGTTTTGTTCCATAGAAGAAAGGGAAATGCTGAAGATGGTAAGCAAGGAGATACTACCAGATTTATAATCTAGAAAAATGACTCTGGGGCAGTTTGGAAAACAAGCTCCAGCTTTCTGTGCATTTATTTTATCCATCCCTTCTTACCTCTCTCTACTGCCCCTTCTCTTTGTGTTCTTCCAGTACTCTAATTTTTGGTCGTTTTAGAAAGTGTAAATTTGTTTAGCTATCTCTTTGTTTCATTACTTTCTCCTAAGCCATGCTTTCTTCTTCCAACCTCACGTGGCTTATCAAGGTAATTTCCTAAATAAGGCATTCTCCAAACCTCAGAGCAATTCTAGCATCAGCTGCTAAAAGATTTTTTATTTTTTCACTTTAGTACTTGTACGTAGGTTTAAGGATAGGGAGAAGGAAGTCTGGAAGAGATCATGTATATTGTCTTCTATTTTCTCAGTAAAATATGATGTAGAGATGGGTCTGGTAAAGATTTGGTCAGCTGGGGTTAGAGATTCTGTCATTACAAATTTACCAGTCTTCCAAAATTTCATTAAATGCCATATTTACATAGAGTAATGACTTTAAGTCTACAAACTTAAAAATTCTCTTGCTAGAAATGGATTATTCTGTTTACTGAGTACCATGGCTAATATGAGAAAAGTGGAAAGAACAATAGAGAACTAAAAAGTCAGAGTAGGTACACTAAAACCAGAGTGATCAAGATCACATTCTTGATAATCCTCTCATTCTCTCAACAAAGGCATAAATACATGTAAAGCAGTTTCTGCATTGTACTAGTGGGACTAGAGCACTATTCAGCTTGCAATTTGAAAAAGGATAAAGGAGTTGTTAGTTATCTAAAGCATGATAAATTATCTCAAACTTAATGGTTTAAGACACAGGTCAGGAATTTCAGAATGGCTGAGCTGGGTGGCTTTGGCTCAGGGTCTTTCATGAAACTGCAGCCCTCTGAGGGCATGACTGGGCTAAAGAATCCGCTCCCAGACTCACTCGTATTGCTTTCAGCAGGAAGCCTTAGTTCCTTACTATATGGGATGTTTCATTCTGTTGCTCATGATATAGCACCTGGCATCTCCCAAAGAAACAGAAAGCAACCAACTCAGAAACTGAAATGCCTTTTATTAACTTAATCTTGGGAGTGACATCCCATCACTTTTGCTGTGTTCTTTTGGTTACAAAGACCATCTCTGGTCCAAGGTGGGAGGGGGCTACACAAGGGTGTGAATACCAGGGGACTGGGATCATTGGGGACCATTTTGGAGACTGGCTATCATAGGAGTCTTTCCAAAACCATTTTTGATGTGTGGAGGGCTCATACTTTAAAATTCTGTGAAGGCATATAGCTGGACAGACTGGAATTTAATGCATCAGACTTTGATTCAATGGATCAGCATCATTAAAAAAGAATTGGGAGGGTACCAAAACAGGTATAGTCCAGTATTTTGTTGAGTAGGGAAGATAAAGAAAAACCTACCCTCTACTATTACCATTGTTTCATAAAAGCATATTTTAACACAAAAATTGGGAAAGGATATACTCTCAGAATAAATGATAATCCTTTCAAATGGACTAAATTTGGCTTTATTAAAACACCAACTTTTCTTTGGTTTTCTCATTTAACTTTTGAGTGATGAAAACTTCATCCTATCTTGGTTCAAAAACTGTCATTCATGAACCACTGAGGTAGATCATGGAGTTCTGTAATGCCTTCCCAGATGACTATGTAGATATACATAATAGTCCATTCAAAGTAAATGAAAAAGAACCTGAAATGGTGGATACATAGAAATAATAATTTCAGTAAATTATGCCCATGAGCTGGAAGGAATCCACAGAATTGGCAAATACACAATTTATCAGTTTTGAGGATATTTTTTGCATTAATTCATTCTACTAATATCTAAATATCTTTCATTTAAGCTACTTAAATATGAAATAAAAGAAATATTGAGTACTATGGCAGCATACTTAAATTACATAAAAGTAATACAAATCCAAATGATATTTGAGCTTTTAAAGAGTTTTCATATTTAGTTAATATATTTCACATCTAGTCAATATATTTTTTATTTGCCTCATTTATGTCATGTCCTTGCCTTATAGATATGCTTTTCTTAATAAATACACAAAATTTATTGAGATATATTCACACACCATATAAACCATCCATAATATACAATCACTGGCTTACAGCATTGTTATATTGTTGTGCATTCAACATCAGAGTCAATTTTAGAACCTTTTCATTACTCCAAATAAAGAAATAAAAAGAAAAAGAACACCACAGACATCAAATACCCCTTTCCCACTATGTGCCAGTTTGAAAGTGTTGTGTACCCCAGAAAAGCCATGTGTTTAATCCTGATTCTATATTGTAGGGTGGAAACCCTTTTGATTAGATTATCTCCATGGAGATGTGGTGCTCTCAGCTGTGGGTGTGGCCTTTTGATGAGATTATTTCTAGAAAGGTGTGGTGTGCCTAATTATGAGTGTGGCCTTTTCATTAGGAGATGTGATTCCTCCCATTCAGCATGGGTCTTGATTAGTTTACTGGAGTCTTTTAAGAGAGGAAACATTTTAGAGAAAGCTCAGAGCTGATATGAATGCTTGGAGAACAGAGGTGACAGAGCAACATGATACCCAGTCGTTGGGAGATGTAGGGCCCAGCAGATGTAGCCATGTGCCTTCTCATGAGATGTTAAGTAATCCAGAGCTCAGAGTTGTGTCCTGGAGGAGCTAAGTGAAGGCCCACAGGCAACAGGCTGAAAGCAGTGGAGCCCAGGAGCAAGAGACCAGCAGATGCCAGCTACCTGTCTTCCTAGCTGACAGAGGTGTTCCAGGTGGTATCAGCTTTTCTTGAGTGAAGGTAACCTCTTGTTGGTGCCTTAGTTTGGACATTTTCACAGCCTTAGAACTGTGAACTTGTAACTTATTAAATTCCCTTTTAAAACCCATTCCTTTTCTGGTATAATGCATGCCAGCAGATTAGCAAACTAATACACCCTATTACATATATAATATATACATATATTATATGTATATCCAATTAATATATAATATATAATACATGTATTATTTTATTACTCATCTACCCATACACCGTGCAAAGTGAGTATCAGTCACAAGGCCTTTATGGTCACATGGTCACATGACAAAAGCTATGCCATTAAACAGTCGTTATCTAAGATCAAGGCTACTGGACCAGAATCCAATTTCAGGTATTTTCTCTCTAGCTATTCCAATACACCAGAAACTAAAAAGAAATATCTGTGCACTGAGTCAGTAGTTATAATCATTTGCCAAATCCTATTTCTCATTTACACCTCCTCCCTCTCACTGGCACTCTCAGTCTTCAGGGATGTCTGGCAATGACTATTTTAACTTCTTTGTGCTGGAAAGAGGTGTTGATCTTATGGGGTAGAGGAATGAAATTGATTGATATTCTTGGAGAGACTGGTACCTCTGCATGTCAGGGCTTTTCTGGCATAGGAACAATCAAGATGCCTTAAGTTTCTGAATAAATATATGTACTAAGAAAGACTTTTATAAGCCCAGGGTATCCTTTAGGGTTTTCGGGAATACTATTGGTTGGGGTTTGGCATACTGTGGCAATTTGCAATATCTGGCTTGCATAAAAGTAACCTCCAGAATGACCTCTCAACTCTATTTGAAATCTCTTAGCCCCTGAAACTACTTGTTTCATTTCTTCTCCCCCTTTTGACCAAGAAGGCATTCTATTTTAAGTGAAAATAGTGAACAGTTGATTTTCTCAAACGGTGGACAACTTTTTGGGTGTAAGAACTATTTTGGAGTCAGAGAGCTGCATACAATTGTGGTATTGGAATTTAGCCATTATGCTTTGCCTTATTTTACTTCTTTTCTTCGGTTATAGCTTTCATTATGCTAAGTTCTTCAAGCAGTCAGACCGTGTTATGGCATGTTGTGTCAAACTGAGCACATTTTTGTTGCTGTTCACTGGCATAATTTAGGGTAAATGTTAGGTGTCTTTGTGTTTGCCATAGGAAACATATGTATCATATGGAACTTCAAGGAGTAAGCTTGAAACATTTTGATGACATTTGTACAGCTGCTGTTCCTCAGACATGACTGCTCCTACAAAGCTGTACTGATTTGATGAGCACAGAATAAAAATCTCTTTGGGGAGGGGGATGGGGTAATCTTTAAGGAAGAAGGGGTCTTAGAGACAGATACATTGTACTATATTATAGGAACAAAACTTAATTTGAATCTTAATTTGTCATTTTAGTTTAGGTGTCTTAATGTGGTTAAGTTTGACCTAAGCTAAACTTCCTGATGTGAAACTAGTACAGGATTTATTTTTCACAGCCACATGGCAAGATACTGAATACTATGATATGCCGTAATGAATCAGTGAATATTTGTTTTACAATACTATGTGCTTTACTTTGGAGTGGATGTAAGTTAGTGTTCTTTCCACAAATTATTTGCGAACCACTTGAATTGCTCCACTTGCTAGACATAAAAACAACTACTTTAAAAAAAGTAATATCAAAGCCAGGTCTTTCCAAGAGTCATTCAGCGGGATAATGAATGCTGTTCATGAAGCCCTAGGAAATGACCTTTTGTCTTTTTTTTGGCATTGCTAGTCCAAAGAGAAGCATAACCTTGGAACCTCAATCTAGAAATGGTCATGCATTGTTCTAATTATAAGCCACAAAATTGCTCAAGCATTTATATATAGAAAAGATCTTGAAAACTGGCTGTCAGCACTTTCTTTTAAAATCAAAGCATTACAGATAGTACAAGTTCTTATCTGATTTAAACTCACTGATAATTCCTGAATCATACCTTTTGAAGGTTGCTGGGTGTCATCAATGAGTTGGTTGTGACTGATCTAGAAGATTTGCTGAGTGGATTTAGGTCTGGCAACCATGATTGAGCAAAGTAACCTTGGTGCCTCCCTCCCTAAAACTTGAAGTAATTCCTATCATCAGTTTCCCCTCTATAGGACTAACCCCCTAACTCCTGGACATTAAATGTTTTAGAAAAAATTATCAGTATATTAGTGGGACATTTTGGTGAAATCTGTAAAATAAACAAATCCCTTGAGTGAGAATATAATGTTGTTTAGCATAATTTGTCACACTATCTGCGTTTTATATTTCTCTAACATCTATAATTCAAACTATAATTTCCTTGTGAAAGAAATAAATGCTAACCAATTTCTCTAGACAGCCAGTCTGTTGTATAATTTCTACATTTGAACTTATTTAGCAAAATCAAATGCTTTAGTTAAATCCATTATCACAATATATAATGCACATTGCCATTTTCAGCATTTCTCTTCCATTGTAGTGTAGTGCAGTTAAAATTTCTTCCTCTGGAGTCAGACTTCTTGGGTCTAAATCCTGGCACCACAGTTTATCAGGTGTGTGATTTGGGCATGTTACTTAAATTCTCTGGGCTTCAGTTTCCTCATTTGTAAAATAGGAATAATAATTGTACTTATTGTGTAGGGTTCGTATAAGGACTAAATGAGAAAATATATGAAAAGCAGTGTCTGGCACATGGTATATATTCCGTTATTTTTCAGGAAAGAATATCATAACTTTAGAGCATGTTTGATTGCAAGGAAGAGGAATCTTAAATAAAATAGTTTTTATAGTAAGGCTCATATAAGTAGTCTCATGGACACTTCGAGACAACTGGGTCACATGGGTATCAGAACTGGTAAGTCAGCAGCATCTAA
Organism: Myrmecophaga tridactyla; assembly: GCA_004026745.1. NCBI lineage: Eukaryota > Metazoa > Chordata > Mammalia > Pilosa > Myrmecophagidae > Myrmecophaga > Myrmecophaga tridactyla. The sequence continues at coordinate 13,951 of PVIY010035582.1, forward strand.
AGCTTCTCCCTCTATCTCTCCTGGGTTTATTTGTTTCCCTCTATATGTTGGCTATATGTTCCTCTCTTTTTTGCAGACCTGCTTTCTTGACTTATCACTGTGCATATGTCCAGAATTCTTTCCCCTTTCCCAAATCTATATAACTTTTTAGGTCAAACATTCTCCATCACTGACTCAGTTTCACAGTGTCCTACTCCAGTTTTCCAGGTTAGAGGAAGTCTAATCAACTGGGCCCAGGAGGAATGAGGTCACATGGTGTATTAGTTTGCCAGGGCTGCCAGGATAAATACTACAGAATGGGTTGGCTTAAACAACAGGAATTTATTGTCTCATGTTTTTATTTTTTATTGAGATATATTTTATATATTCACATACCATGTAATCATCCAAAGTGTACAATTAGTGGTTCACAATATCATCATATAGCTGTGCATTTATCATTACTATTGACTTTTTCCCCCCTATTTGTGAAAAATGACATATATACAAAAAAGTAATGAATTTCAAAGCTTATTGCAACAAGTTGTTGTAGAACAGATTTCAGAGTTTGGTATGGGTTACAATTCACAAGATTCCTGTTCTAAGCTACCGGGAAACCAAAAGAAAAGACAATATAATGATTCAGCAATCATACTCATTTGTTAAACCTTACTTTCTCTGTGTAACTCCACCATTACCTTTGTTCTTTCTCCCACTTTTTAGGGGCATTTAAGCTATACCCATTTTAACTTTTTCATGTTTGAAGGGGCTGTCAATAATATGGGATAGGAGGATGGAACTAACTGATGTTCTGGAGAGGCTGGCCCCTCTGTATTTCAGGACTTATCTGGTCCAAGGACCCATATGGAAGTTGTAGGTTTCTGGAAGGTTACCCTGGTACACGGAACCTTTGTAGAATCTTATATAATGCCCTAGCTGTTCTCCAGTTTTGGCAAGAATAGTTTTGGTTGGAGCTTGGTAAGCTATGATAGGCAGCAGTGTCCAACTGAAGCTTGTGCAAGAGTGACCTCCAGAGTGGTCTCTTGACTCTACTCAAACTCTCTCAGCCACTGACACCTCACTTGCTACGCCTCTTTTACCCCCTCTGTCCAGAATGGCACCTACAGTGCCTACCCTGTGAGGGCCAAGCTTACCTCCGGGAGCCATCTCCCATGCTGCCAGGGAGACTTTCATCCCTGGATGCCATGTCCCATGCAGTGGGGAGGACAATGATTTCACTTGTAGACCTGGGCCCAGAGAGAGAGGCCACATCCGAACAACAAAAGATGTCCCTCTGGACGCAACTCTTAGGCACACCTATAGGTAGGCTAAGCTTTTTCGCTGCATGCACAAGTCTAATAAGAGCAAGCCTCAAGATCAAGGGTCCCTGGCACATCGACCTGGGTGTCCCCAATGTTTGACACAGCATCAGGGGTTCCCCAGTGGTAAAGTTTGATAGTTCCATATTTTTTCCTCCCATCCCTCAAGGGACTTTGCCAATACTTTTTGATTATCTGCTTAATATACTCTGGAGTGTATCCAGGCATTACATTAAGCTATATAGGATTAAAGGCTCTCATTCTTATTCTGGGCTCCCTGTCTTTGGATTGTTTAAATGATCTCTCCAGACAGGTTGTGTTAGATTATGTGTACAGAAAATTTAGGTTCTGCACAAAATAAACCTTTCTTCCTTTGGTCTCAAAGAGTAAGTGAGGTTCTAAAATATAGACAATGTCTTGCTTCCTTATCCCTGTATTCTGAATTACTTTAATTCTGACCTGGTTGGCTTTGTTCTTATCTCTAAATACCAGGTTATATGTATATAAAACAGCCTTTCAAAATCCAGGAATAACAATTACCTCTCAGGACTAAATGTGACTGCTCTAAGAGTTTACAATCTAGGCCCCTGGTTTCTTATAAGTATTTTCTTTTTTTTTTTACATGCGCGGGCACCGGGAATCAAACCCGGGTCCTCTGGCTTCGCAGGCAAGCATTCCTGCCTGCTGAGCCACCATGGCCCGCCCATCTTATAAGTATTTTCTAAATGTGGCCATACAATATTTGCTCTTTTGTTTCTGCCTCACCAAATGTCCCACAGGTTTATTCACAATGTTCCATATCTCACAACTTTGTTCCTTTTTGTAGTAGCACAGTATTCGATCATATGAATTTGCCATTGTTTGCCAATCTACTTCTCAGCCAGTGTATCCTTCAGCCACCTCCATTCATTGGGTGTCATGTATAATGTCCAAAGTCAACAGTCCATCAACACTCTCAATTTTAGATAATTTCATTGTTCCCAAGAGAAAGACAACCAATAAACATACCCTTACCAAATAGAAAATCTAAACCTCCCCTTAACTCTTGTCCCTCCCCTCATTATTTACTCCTGGTGTTGCTGTGGTACTGTTGATGTCTTTCTGTTAAACACAGCCCATAGCAGGCAATAGCAGTTTTTCCCCTATACTCTGAACTTAGACACTCTTTGTACAAGACTCATACCTTTCCAGTAGTTCATATAAGAACTTACTTATATTTGTAGTGTCTAATGGTTTTGGAGACTTGAAGTTCAAAGTCAAAGTATTGGCAAGATTTGCTTTCTTCTGGAGTTTGTAGCGTTCTGCTGATGGCAATCCTCCATTATGTGGTGATGTTTCTTGCTGGCTTCTCCTATTCTGGTTTCTCCTGATTTTCATGTCTGATTTCCTTTGCTAATAAGCACTCTAGTCTTATGGATTAAAGCCCACCATGATTCAATTTGGTCTCATCTAATTTGGCTCTTTGAAAATCCTATTTGCAAATAAGTCCACACTTTAATAACATCTTCAAAGTTTCTATTTGCCATGCATTCATACCCACAGGAACACAGATTAAGACTTGAACATGTCTTTTGAGTGGGTTCCATCCTCAACAGGTGTTTATTATGGTGACTCTTTCCAAAGACTGAGAGTGACCTAAACCCTCTAAGAAGGTACTATAGTGGGGGGATGGTGGCGGCAGCAATAATTGTCAACTTAAGGATAATCATGGTGAAGATGTTCAAAGATAATTAAAGTCTTTTTGCTTTGACCACTAATTACATCTTTTACAAAATTTTTTTATTGAAATATTATATATATATATATATATATAATATATATATAGAAAAGGGGACAAATGGTAAGTGTACAGCTTGATGAATTTTGGCAAAACAAACACAACCGTGTAACCAGCGTCCAGATCAAGAAACAGCATCACCAGTGTCTGTGTAGGCCCTTTTGCTTCCTTCTAGTTATTACAACTTATGGGTAGATTAATTTTGCCTGGATTTTTACTTTATGTAAATGGAATCATACACAATATACTTTTTTGTGTTTAGTTTCTTTTGCTTAACAGAACAGTGTTTGTGAGATTAATCAATATTGTTGTGCATATTTGTAGAGCATTCATTCTCATTGCTGTAAAGTTTTCCATTGCGTGAATATACCGTGCTTAATTTATGCTGTCTACCATAGATGGGCATTTAGTAGTTTTCAGTTTTTGTCTACTCCTAATGGTGCTTCTATGACTTTTGTTGAACATACGCACGTTACTGCTGATTATTTTTGTCACCAGAGGCTTATATAGGTTGTGGTGAATTATCTTACATCATATGTAATTGAATTGATGGGTGCTTATGAGTAAATATTATGCCTTTTATCTGCTGACTTTTTAAAAAATATTTTTTATTGTAAAATGTAACATATATACAAAGCAAAGAAAGAAAAAAGCAGTAATTTTCAATAAGTAGTTAAAGAACAGATCCCAGAGATTGTCATGGGCCACTATTCCTACCATCTCAAATTTTTCCTTCTAGCTATACCTAAACACTGGAAGCTAGAAGGAATATTAATATAGTGATTCAGCAGTCATGCTCATTTGTCAAATCCTATTATCTCTGTTATACCTCTTCCTCCTTTGATCTTTCTCCCAATCTATAGGGATCTTTGGGCAATGCCCCTTCTGACTTTTTCATGTTGTGAAGGGGTGTCCACAATAAAACATAGGACAATGTAAGTAACAGATAATCTTGGAGAGGCTGGTCCCTCTGGCTTTCAGGATTTATCTGACCTGGGAACCCTCTGGGAATTACAGGTTCTAGGAAAGCAAACTTAGTGCATGAATACTGTTTCAGTTTGAGCACTAGGTATTCTCAAGAGTTAACAGGAGTGAAGTTGGTTGGGGTTTAGCAGACCGTGGCAATTAGCACCATCTAACTGAAGCTTGCATAAGAATAGCCTCCAGAATTGCCTCTTGACTCCATTTGATCTCTCTTGGCCACTGATGCCTAATTTTATTATAACTTATACCTCTCCCTGCCCCCACCCTGCCCCCATTGATTTGCAATGTGTTGTTGCTCCCACAGTGCCAGAATCAGACTCATCCCTGGGAGCCAAGCCCCATACCACCAAGAGTTGGGCCTAGAGAGGGAGGCCACCTCTGAGCAACAAAGAGGTTTCCTGGAAGCAACTCCCAGGCCTCGATATGGGCAGTCTTAGCGCCCGCCCCCACCTCCAAACAAGTTTCATAAGGGCAAGGCTCAAAATCAAGGGCCTAATTCATTTTCCTGGGAATCCCCAATGATTGATAGGGTCCTTGGGGCTTCCCACATTTATCTGGTGACTTTCAGGATGTGAGGTTATGGCCAGGTCTTAAACATTTTATATACATAAAAGAACTTGCATATATTTTAATAGGTGCTCAACTTTTTGTTGATTAAATGAATGAATGAATGAATGAATGAACGGTGGATGCTTCCCTCTTTTCTGGCAATAGGCCCTATTTATATAAGAGAGGCCCCCAGTACCCATGTTTAGACCAGGGTGTCCTGGTGCTTAGCCAAAGATGATTGATTGAGGGGTGGAGACGTGACCCAGGCTAGGCCAATTGTGTCTCTCTTCTAGGAATTTAAATTTTGAAACTTAAAGACAGAAACTGGACACTGTCAATGCTGGGTCCCTGTGATTTGTGCTCTAGAGAGAGGGCCATTAGGCTCCTACTGTTGGGTACCAAAGACACAATTTTTCCTGCCCTCCCCAAGATTTGGTGGATCAGCTCAGATCTACATACATGTATGTTAAAAATGCAAAGCTATTTTGAATTAAGATCCAAAATTCAAAGTAGAGATAATGAGTGTTGTAAAACATTGGAATATGGTCATTGAAGAAGTCATTGAAGACTAGATTTGTTGTGTCTTGTTACTTAGGCTTTTTTTTTCTGTGAGGAGAGTTACTGTAAATATGATTGCATTTTCTGAGATAAAAATCGGGGATATTAAGGCAACAGTCTAGGAGAGGAGTAATGAGGACTTGAACAAGGGAAGTAGGTATGGAATTGCAGAGGAGGGATGATAGAAATCCTACAGGTAAAGTCTTTAAGTCATGGAAATTGACTGAATGTGAGTGGAAAGAGAAAAGTCCAAGTTTATGCTAAGTTTTGAATTTCTGTGTTAGGAAAGATAGTAGTTAATGTAATTATAAATAAGGACATTAGAGGAGAGCTAAGGAGGTGGGGATAAACATGAGTTCAATATGGGATAAATTAAATTTAAGGTCCTGGTGAGACAACTAGATTGTATTGATCAAGAATATTGACTTTGGGGTGGCTGCCGTGGCTCAGCAGGCACAGCTCCTACCTGCTGTGCTGGAGGTCTGGAGTTCGATCCCTGGTGCCTCCTGCCCATATGCAAATTAAAAAAAAAAAATTAAAAAAAAAAAAGAATATTGACTTTGGAGTTAGGACAATTTAGAATTACATCTTTGCTTTGCACCTTGCTCTTGGGCACCTTATCTATTTAGCCTTTTAAAGTCTCAGTTCCCGCATCTATACACCGATACCTCCCTTCAAGGATTAAAATGAGACTAGATATATAAAGGGTTTAGCCTTTGCCTGGCAATTAAGTATTTATAAAATACCTATTAATAGTATGATGATGATGATGTGAAGATGACTGGAGTGCAATTGCTGAAGCACTGCAGCAAGTACTCTGAGGTAGAGATGATGCAAAGCAATTGATTGAAATTGGCAAGGAAAAGAGTAGAAAGAGGAATAAGAAAGTAACCCAAGTAGAGAATGCTCTTTTAGGAGTTAGGGGAAGGAACGATTTGAGGAGAGGCAGGAGAGTACAGGCTCACAAGATCCAAAGGAATAGTGGTGGTCAGCAGCAGCCAGGATTCCCTGAAGTAAAGGGTATGCCAAATACTGCTTAAGTATCCTTTTGTTTCCTAAAGCTTGGTTCTTATTAAAATCAAATTAATTGACTTTAGGCGCCGCAATGTGTTGTTACTCAGATGTATAAGAAGACATTTAGGCTGAGTCCTTCAAGTAGCAAGTATCTGCATGTCCACTCTTGTTGATGTGAAGATGAACCAATACCTGGTAATTCTTGAAATGTCTTATGTCTCCTCCCACACTGCTAGGCTCTGCCTGCTGCCACAGACTTCTGGAGGAGAGCCAAGTAGATGAAGATTTAAAAAATGACAACTTTTAGACTATTCATGAAACTTGGAGAATGGTTTTGCCTGATTCATTTTCTGGAATGTTTCTGATTTTTAAAATTTTCTACTTCCTCTCTGATTTTTCTCAACAAAAATTGGTAAAATTTAGAGTTTTATTTCCCTTCTTTATTAGAGAAAATGTAGGTTTACAGAAAAAATCATGCATAAAATACAGGATTCCCATATGGTGTTTTTGTACATATATGATGGTGGTAGGACTTTGAAAGTTTATGTTTGCTTATGGTAACGAAGGGGAAAAGAGAAGAAAAGAGCAAGGTGTGAAGAGAAAGGAAAATAAGAGAGAAGAGTAAGAAAAGACCAGGAAAGAGGAAAGGAAAAAGAGGAACAAAAGAGGAGGAGCTGATTTGGACATCATGAGGTGAAGACTGTGCTCTGGAAAACTGGTTTCTAGGGTTCTGTTTTTTCTTTTCTTTCTTACTTTTTTTTTTTTTTTGCATGGGCAGGCACCAGAAAATAAAGGTTCTGTTTTGTTTTGTTTTGTTTTGTTTTGCAAACTGAATCCTAAGACTAAATTGTAGTCTGTGGGAAACTAATCGATCTTCAATGTTTTCTCAGCCTCCTAGCAGTGGGACTGGACTCACCATGAAGCCTGTGAATGGGATAGGGCAGCTGTGGAGTTCTGTCTCTAGGGGTGCAGTTTGTCTAAAATAACAGACCACCCAAGCACAGGGATAGAAGCCGGCTCTCGTGTGTTTGGCCTGGTTGGGTAGAAGCAGTAAAAGGCTTGACCTTTGGGGATTAAAAAATAATAATAATAAAATATATATATTAAGCAAACTTGATTTCAGATTAGCACTGCAGTCATAGGCATTTTTAAATACCTGAGTTAACAGTAGTGACCCGGTGTCTCTTTTAGGATTGGGAGGGTTCCTTCTCTCCCCGCCTGCTATCACTTATCCAAAAAGTCTTGACCTGATTTTGCAAATGTGGAAATAAAGTCACGTGTTTTTTCGGGTGTAGAATATGTGCAATTTTCGTTCACAGGTGCTGGCTCTTAAGTATTTAAAACTACCTTTTTTCTCCTCTTAGATTTGGTTGATCATCCCACACACCTTGGATTAACTGCTGTTTTTGCAGAGGCCTCGGATTTTAAAAATAAGCATCCATGTCGGCTGCCCGTTCTTTATTCAAAATGTTTTAAAATTCCAGGCCATTGCCTAATTTAGAAAGGCTTTTTCTATGGGGTTAGGTTTATGTTTAGACTCGAGGGGGCTGATTTGAATTTCACGGGACACACATTGTTGAGACTGCAGAGGCTTTGGAGTCGGATCCAATTGCAGAACTCGCGGGAACATTTTTTTCCCCGCAGTCCATAGATAAATTATTTTGAAATGGCGAGGGTGGGTGCATTTTTAGAAAGCGAGTTTGAAGGGTCAGAAAGTTGCGGGCTGGTCTACCCCGCAGAGCTTGCTTTCCCACCCTCACTTTTCCCACAATCCCCCGGGGCCCGGCTGGCCCCGCGCGGACCGTCGCGATCCCAGCGGCTGAGCCCGGAGGCCTAGGCGTCCCTTTCGGTCGCTTTCCCGAAAGTCTCAACGCCTCTCCACTTCTCCCTCCTCCCCTGTCGCCTCTTGGTCCTGCGAAGCCCCGGCTCGGCCATTTCCGGCCCGGCGCACTTCGGCAAGTTCCGCAGTCGTTTGTCGGAAATGGCTGCCGACCGCCAGGGGGAGCAAAAGATCCGGCGCGGCCTGGAAGGCAGGCGGCAGGCGGCGAGAGCGGCTTTGGGATACCGAGTTTCTCGCAGGCGGCAGCGGCTCGCCCCTGAGCTGGAAGCCGGTAGTATTCCCAGCGGCGGCAGAAACCCCGAGGAGCCGGGTCGGCGGCCCGGGCTCCGGCAGCGGCCAGAAAGCGGCTCATGGTATGGCTCCAGAGGCTTGCCCCGAGGGCTTTGGGACTTGGGCGGACAGCACGGGTCCAGCCGAACCGGGGTAAGCTGCTGCCCAGCGCGGTGGAAGGCGGGCAGCCTCGGAGTAGGCCTTCCCAGACGTCCCGTGGGCTTGGGAGCAGGACCATGAGTGCTTAGCTACTAGCGGTGAGGGGTTAACGGGTTTCCTTGTAGCCATAAACACGACCTCCACCCCCCTCCCATCCCCTTTCCAGGAATCTCGGTTCCTCTGTCCAGCCTCTTCTCCCTGAAACCCTCTATTCCTCCTTTGCCCCCGGTGTGTGTCCAGCTGCTTGTGTGGAGCATCAATTGACGAAGGTGCAGTACTGGAAGCCCCCCCCCCCCTTTTCCCGCGTGCACACACCCCCACATCTGCCTTAAGCTGCATTCAGACACGGCTGCCTGCTGTTGTTCTTCCATTAGCTCTTTTTACTGGGAAAACTGGAAGTTAAGCCTTACACCTCACCCCCTCTCATCATGAGCCCATAGTCAGAAGAACCACTTCCCGTCTAGGGGTCCAGGTGCTGCTTTTCTCAGGATCTGGGTCTGTGGCGCCCAGGTCATGTAGCGACGGGCCTAGCGCACTTTGGGCAGAAAGGGGGGCTGCGGAGTTCATGTATACACTACTGAAATCTTAGCCATGTGATCGAACCTATGCTGCCGGGGGCAGTACGAATGCAGGGCCATTTGGAGATTAGGCCAGCCAGCAGACTGGGTGTTTCTTTCCCACAGTTGAGCCAGTGGTTCAGTACTTTTTAAGATAGCTGTGGCTTTCAAAAGAGTCGAATCTGATGGATGTTTCCTCACCTCCAACCTGTCTTTTTTTTGCTTTCTTTCTAAAAATTTCTATGGCCTGGCTGATTGTACTCCTTTGGAAGAGGAGGAAACACAGAATTGCACGTCTATTTCCCCCTCCCTCCATATATGATTTACTTAAGAAGCATCTTTAGCATTTCTTTTCCCAACTTTGTCCTGTTTCTCCAATTTAGTTTGCTTCGTTTTTGAACACTGAGCTTTCATGTTTTGCTCTGTTTTGTGTTTTATCATTATGTGTTGTAATCATAAAGACTGCAATTTTCCATACTTTACTCAACAGTTACTCTTGCACCCTCATACATTTACTATAATATATCAAGTATCCGGAGCAACTGGAATAGTAAGATTGGTAGTCTTGAGTGAAGCTGAGGACTCTAAATAACTTTCTTGGCAGGGAGACCTGTTTCTGATGAAAGAAGGGTCATTTTCTTAAACTCTTACTAGATATGTTATTTATACCTTATCCTGTGGGAATTTCCTGATTTTCTACCGGTGGCAAGCCTGAGGCATCATAAGTATGAGAGGTACTAGCTTAAATGCTTTTGGGAAAGAATTAGAATCATGGATCGAAATTTTTGTGTGTGGTTGTAATCCTTAATGGTTAGGCCTTAAAGTTTTAACCTATGAGTAAAAGGACTTGAAGGAAACAGGTTAGAGAGAAATGAGTCAGTGGGAAGGTGAAGCCTGAGAAATAGGTATCTTAGAGAGAAAGGAAGGTCAAAGGATGGTTTGGAACCATCTGGAAGGATGTATGGTGACTAAATAAAGACGTTGCCCTTTTCCTCAGGGCACGATGTTAGCTGTAAAGTGAAAAGTCATTGAAGGGTAGTGCAAGAGTGAGGCTGTGACAGCCATGTGTGGTGGGTGAGACTGGTAAGTAGTCTTCTGGAGAAGGGTTGGAGTTACTGCCTAGAGTAGAGTCAGGTATTAGGGGAAAAATGAAGATAGATTCTACCAGATCTACTACTGGTAGATGTTCGAATGACTCTGTATAACATTTACTTCAGAGTGGGGCAAGGCATATGAAGTTGGGACTTGTCAGCAAGTCCTAAAATTGCCAACTAATTTTTGCTAGGTATTAATTTTAACCGAGGAAATTCCCAGTTTATTCCATTTAGTTTTTTTACATCTTAATTTTTTAGAAACTGTTAATGATAGGGACACTAAACTAAATAAGAAGAAAAATAGAATTTTCCTGCAGGGCCAATGAAAATAAGGAAGGCAGATGAGGTCTCAGAACTTACTTGTAGGCATTGATCTTTTCCTGCCTAAACTGGTCCCACACTCCTTTCACATTTTGAATCTTTCACATATCTTTGGTGATGTTACTAGGAGGAGAAGCAGGATTTTAAGAATGTATTATCTTGAAAATGTAAGAGGGATATGGAGATTCCATTTAGTAACTCCCCTATACTGAGATCACAACGTACAGTGTAGGATGTTGCTCTTTAGTGCCGGGATATTGTTCATATGCACAAAAATGACCCAGTAAAATCTTACCATTCAGGCAACCTTTATGGTTTGTAAGCTGTGGGTAAGGACTAGCAAACTTTTTTTGTAAAGTGCAAGGATAGTAAATATTTTAGGCGTTGCAGTTAATGTCATTGCAGAGTGAAAGAAACCATGATCAGTATGTATCCCATTGAGCCAGATTGTTTCTTTGAAACTTTATTTACAAAAACAGGCATTTGGTTGTAGTTTGTCCATGCCAGCTGTGGAGTATTGCCCATGCACAAATGTCATTACTTTGGTTTATTCCTCCATTTGATTGTGCCCAATACCTTTTAGACTGGTCTGTAATATTAATGATGAACATCCTGGATGTTTGCTTTGTTGACTGTTTTCTGTTATCCTCTTATATTGTTGTCATTTAACCCTCTTCTCCATTTTCCTTTTTAACATCCTTCCACAAATATTTAAGTACTCTGAGGAAAGAATACAAAAACGAATTTACATTGGGAATATGCTCTTATAACAAGGGAGAATAAGACATAAATACATTATAATAGTAGACTAAAATAATGTCTTAAATAACTAGTTCTTTGCCATCATGTAGTACTTTCATATATTTTTTCATATAGATTTTTTGTTTGTTTTACAGTTTTTAAAAAATTTATTTATTAATTAAAAAAACTTAACAACAAATGAAATAAAACATTAACATGTGGTCATTCCGTTCTACATATACAATCAGCAATTCACAACATCATCACTTAGTTGCATATTCATCATTTCTTAGAACATTTGCATCAACTCAGAAAAAGAAACAAAATGAAAACAGAGAAAAAAAAAGATTATACATACCATACCCCCCACCCCTTGCCTTCATTGATCACTAGCATTTCAAAGTAAATTTATTTTAACCTTTGTTCCCCCTATTATTTATTTCCACTCCCTATGTTCTACTCGTCTGTTGACAAGGTAGATAAAAGGAGCATCAGATCCAAGAGTTTCACAATCACACAGTCACATTGTGAAAGCTATATCATTATCCAGTCATCATCAAGAAACATGGCTGCTGGAACACAGCTCTACATTTTCAGTCAGTTCCCTCCAGCCTCTCCATTACATCTTGAATAACAAGGTGATATCTACTCAATGCGAAAGAATAACCTCCAGGACAACCTCTTGACTCCACTTGGAATCTCTCAGCCCATTGACACTTTGTCTCATTTCACTCTTCCCCCTTTTGGTGGAGAAGGTTTTCTCAATCCTTGATGCTGAGTCTCAGCTCATTCTAGGGTTTTTCTCAATCCCTTGATGCTGAGTCTCAGCTCATTCCAGGATCTCTGTCCCACGTTGCCAGGAAGGTCCACACCCCTGGGAATCATGTGCCACGTAGACAGGGGGAGGGTGGTGAGTTTGCTTGTTGTCTTGGCTGGAGAGAGAGGCCACATCTGAGTAACAAAAGAGGCTCTCTTGGGGGTGACTCTTAGGCCTAAATTTTAAGTAGACTTGACCTATCCTTTGTGGGGTTAAGTTTCATATGAACAAACC
>PVIY010035583.1:0-26169 GCA_004026745.1 Myrmecophaga tridactyla
GGGGAGGGGACGCCGGGCGCCGGGCGCCGGCCGCCGCGGCTTTGGGGAACTCACAGATCCTGCGAGTTGCCGTCGGTCTAAGCTGCTCCCGTTCTGGGTGCGCTGTGTGTTCGGTCACTATCGTGGTTCCGGGAGCTGTTCTGTATTGTTTCTGGTTATCTAGTAGTTGTTCTGGAGGACGAACTAAAACGCGCACCTTGCTAAGCCGCCATCTTGGCCCCTCCTGTCCACAAGGTGGCCTAATGTTCTTTCTTTTCAGTCTGAAGAACTCCCTTTAGCATTATTTATAAGGTCAGTGTAGTGGTGATGAACTCCCTCAGCTTTTGTTTATCTGAGAATGTCTTAATCTCTTCCTTGTTTTTGAAAGAGTCTCACTGGATATAAAATTCTTGGATGGCAGTTGCTTTCCTTCAGCACTTTAAGTATTTCAACTCTCTGCCTTCTTGGTTTCTGATGAGAAATTGGGACTCAATATTATAGGGAATCCCTTGTTCGTGACATGTTGCTTTTTTTTTCTCCCCCAGCTTTCACAGCTCTTTTTGTCCTTTGCATGTGATAGTGTAATCAATATATGAAGGGCTATATTTTTCTTCATGTTTATCCTGTTGGCATTCTCTGAGCTTCTTGGGTCTTGACCATGCATATTCATGTCTTTTGCTAAGTTTGGAAAGTTCTCTGTCAATATTTCTTTGACAATTCCTTTTGTGACTCCCATAATGCATAAATTGGTGGGCTTGATGGTGTCACAGAGCTGTCATAGCCTATCTTTGCTTTTAATATTTCTTTTTTCTTTCTGCTTCTCCACCTAACTCATTTCAAGTGTCTTGTCTTCAAATTCACTAATTCTTTCTCCTGCCTTCAATCTGCTCTTGAACCTTTCTGGGCATTTTTCATTTCAGTTATTGGGTCTTCAACTCCAAAACCAAACCCTCTTTGGTTTCTTTTTAAAATTTCTTTTTACTTATACCTCATCTTGTTCATTCATTGTTTTCCTGATATCCTTTAGCTCTTTCTGTACTTTCATCTCCTTGAGTGTTTTTAAGATAATTTTAAGTCTTTATTCTCATATGTGCATAGTCAAGTCTTTTTCATTGGTCTTTTCTGTATTTTTATCCTCTTTCTTTGGATGGGCCCCATTTCCTGTTTCTTTATCTTGTACTCTTTCATTGCATAGAACTATACATTTTAATACTTTAAAATATTAACTCTGGGATTCACTCCCTGGGATGTCTGTTTCTTGGTTTTCTAACTAGTTGACAATCAGATTTTCCTGAGCATCCACCCTCCTATTAGAAAGGTTTGCCCAATGCAAATGCAGTGTGCAATGTTTCATCTTTCTGGGCCTCTGTCTTGTCCTGAGCTTCCCCCCGACCCCTTCATGTAAAAACATTTTATATTTGTACAATTAACCATAGTTATCATCCACAATAGAGACGTTCTATATTATACATTACCATGTTTTGTCCTCAAGTTTTCCTTCTAGTGACACACACCACCCTAAACTCCCCCTTTCAACCATAACCACACCCACAATTGAGCGCTATTAATTACACTTGCAGTTATGTGCTACCATTCCCTCTATCCATATACAATCAACCTTATTAAAAAGTCTGTACAAATTAAACATCAGCCCATTCTCTACCCTCATTTTATCTCCTGGTAACCTATACTCTAGATTTTAACTCCAAAAGTTTGCTTATTACAATTAGTTCATATTAGTGAGACCATACGATCTTTGTCCTTTTGTGCATGGCTTACTTCACTCAACATAAAGTCCTCAAGGTTCGTCTATGTTGTTGCATGTATCAGGATTTCATTCCTTCTTACAGGTGAATAATATTCCATCATATGTATATACCACATTTTGTTTATCCATTTGTCAAGCTGATGGATTCTTGGGTTGTTTCCATCTTTTGGCAATTGTGAATAATGCTGCTATGAACATCAGTGTGCAAATGTCTGTTTGTGCCCTGTCCTGGGCTTCTGCATGTTAGAGTTCCCCTATTTACAGGAGTTTGGTTGTCCCCTCTATTTCCCAGGAGACAGATCTCCCTCTCCTGGGTATGTGACACCAGCAGGCCTTTGTCCCAGACTGTCCATCTCTATAGTTTTTTACACTCCTTTAGCCTAGAAGGCAAATTCTGAGAGGAGGGTCACCCCAGAGAAGACTCTCCCAAGTCAGTCTTTCCCAGCCAAAACAAGGCCAGAGACCCATGAAGGGGGTGCTGACTGGCTCCAAAGTTCCCTGGGAAACAGGTCAGGAAGGGCTCCAACACCTTCTCCAACAGTTCCCCAAAACTGACCTTTGCTGGCCTGTCCAGCCAATGAAGCCCTTCAACTATTTTTCCCCTGAGCCCTGATGAAGCACTGTGCCTTTAAATCTCTACCATCCCCAACCCTGCCTGTACAAGGCTAAAAAAAAATGGCTGGTGCTGCCTTGCCCAGAACAGGTTGAAACAATAGTTGCCTTCAGAGCTAGGAAACAGTGACCCAAATTCACTAATCAAAAATGATTAGTAATCAGCCATGGCCACTCCTGTTCTTGGGTAAGAAGATTTTTATGTCCCTTTCTGTCAACAGCAGCTAGCCAGGGACTGGACCCTGTTACGGCCTGCCACGGAAGTGGGTGATGGGCACCAGTAGCCACCATGCAGAGAGAGCAATTTACAGTTCTTTATATTTACTATAATTTATCTGCCTCTTCCTTCTCATCCCTGGAAGCTGTACGCTATTATTCTGGCCCCTGGAGTTTAAAAATAGTTATTTCAGACAGTTCCTGCCTGTTTAATACTTGTTTTGGTGGGAGAACTGAGTCCTGGGGCTCCCTACTCTGCAATCTTCCCTGGAAGTCTGGATTTACTTTTATATTAAGAACAAGTGAATCATATAACTGACACGTCAACTTTGCATCAAATTCTAGAAAACTTAGTCAACTGAATAGTCCACCACTAATAAATGCAAGCACTGGTAAAGCATGCATTTTTGTAAACTTAGCTTCATTCCTGGCTTTATCTTTATTTCATTTTCTCTGTTTCATTCTCCTTATCCATTTATTTTAAAATTTTAAACCGGTTATTAAAATTATGAAGTACAAAAATGCATGGTACCTAGCTAAAAAACATCCTAAGTTTCAAAAAAGAAAAAAATCAAGAATAAAAAAGTCCCTCTAAATGTATGTGTTAGAACACAAAGAAATAAGGACACAGCCCTGCTTTTAAAGAGTTGACAAGCTAGTTGGCAAGAGACAAATACATCCACAATTATCAACAAGCATGGTAAATACTATGACAGAGAAATCTGCTACGGACACACACAGAGGAGGGGTATCTAATTCAGACAGATGGGGTCTTAGAACAATTTCAGGGGAAAAAGATGCAGAGTCCTCAGAGTAAAGCAGCATAACAGAGAAAGAGAGGCAAAGGCAGTCCAAGACATGGGAAAGACCTTACACACCAAGTTAAAGAGTTTAACTGGATTCTAAAGGACCAGGAGAACCTACTGCAGGATTTTAAATGGAATTTAAATGACATGATTAGATTCGCATTTTAGAAAGAACAGTCTGGTTAGTGATATGCAGAACAGAATGAAAAGTGGAACAAGTAACACTATCAAGGATGTCAAAAGGTCAAAGTGATGGTGACCTGAATGATTTAATAATTTTCAAAAATAAAATTTCCATTATTATTCCATTTTCTAATTATTATTTATATATAGGAATGCTATGAAATTTTTACCAAACTCAAATTTAAAAGTCCTTGAATTCAGATTTCTGGAAATATTTTAATATCACCCCAATGAGCATAATTTTGTCTCCTCCTTTCAAACATTTATATTTCATTTCTTACTGTACATGTTAGAACAGAATTTATTGAAAATAATTACCCAAACTGCAAGATTCAGGGAATGAAGTAGGGAATTTGTAAAAGATTTAAAGTTTTCAAGAACTTAATATTATATATCAGAAGCAAGAAACAATGGTGAGAGGATTTGCTATTTAAGATATGTTGCTGGGAGGGCTATCACTACAGGGCAATAAGAATTGCCTCTTACCAAATGGCTTCAATCTTATTCAAATGGGTCACATGGTTAAACACACACACAAAAAAAAGAAAAAGAAAAAGCCACAGGAAAATGGAATAGTATATTTATTACAGCTGTGGAAGGAAGTTAAATTCTTGACTCTTGCAGAAAGGATATCATTAGACTCAAACTGAGTAGGTAAGAAAATATTTAAAAAAAAAAAAAGTTTTGCCCAGTGAAATGTAAAAATGTAGCAGAAAGAGGAGAGAAAAAAAAATAACTGATAAAAGCTTTACTAGCCAATGTATATATATATATATTTAAAAACTATTAAAAATATATAAGATCATTAACGATTTTTTACACAAAGGAAAAAGAATAGTAAATTATGATTTGGAACGCTGCATAGCATTTCCAGAAATTATAGGATTATAAATTAAAAATAACTTTAGAGGATCATTACACGCTTGATAAATTACAAAATTAACCAAGAAAGCAAGAACACAATGAAGAGAAATGTATATTTATATAGCTAACAGCACTGTTAAATAGTCCAAGGTATCTGGAATGCCATTTACCAAATTTATCCAGTGATTTACACACACATGCTTGGACACATGGTTACATATACTCTAAACTCATAAGTCTACTTTGAAGAACATATCCCAGAAAGGGGAGAGTCATTTGCTTAGAGATATTCACCCTAGAACTCTTCATTAACAGGAAAAAATGAAAATAATCCAAGAACCTAATATAAAAGTAAAATTGCTAAGTGAACCATTGGTAGCAATAAGCTGTATCACACAGTGTTTTAAAAGGACATCTACTGGGACATAAATAACCAGAAGTGGAAAGAAACTCACATCAATACTTTACAAAGCATGCATAGATGTGTGCGAATTCAGAAGGATGTAGACAGAGTGAGTGTTTTCCTATACTCTTATTATTATTGTTTTTAGGTACAATGGCCCTTGGAGCTATCCAGAAGCCAACCAATCTGTACAAATGTCATCTTCCTCCTTTAACATGGTCCAGCAGGCACCATCATGCTCCAATAAGTGCTATCATGGGAATATACGTCTTGCTTTACAACTTATATGCTGAATTGTCTAATGGGCTTACCGTGAGTGTGGCGAGTGACATGAAGCTGATCAAGTTATTCCATACTTTATCGATGTCTTTCAGCAACTGCTGGAGTTTCTCACTGCACACTGCAGTGGCCTTTATCCCCAGCTCCACACGTTTGGTTACCCTGTAAACCTCAACAACACCTGACAGGTGAGACAGTAGGGTTAGGAACTGGAAGTAAAGAGGATGAGATGAACAAGACAAGGCAGCATTATTACCTGCTGATTTGGAATTGAGAAATGTTACAAGATTGAGGTGAATTTAATATTGATTGGGACCAACTCACCCCTCAATGCTGCAGCACAGCTCACTGGTAAGAACACAGACTCTTACAGAGCTATGCTGCCTGGGTTCAAATCCCAGCTCTGCCACTTAGTACCTGTATAACTTGGGTCAGGTTACTTAATCTCTCTATACCTCAGTTTTCTCATCTGTAAATTAGGATAATTGTATTGTATCTCATCAAGAGTTGTTGAGAGGATTGGATGAATTAATTTACCTAATTGCTTCAAGAACAGTGCCTGGAGAACAGTGAATATTATACAAGAATTAGCTATTATTTTTTTCTGGCTTCTTTTTGAGTCCACCTGTTTGAATTTGGGAAATCTCATTAAAGGTGTTTGAAAATGGGAATATTAAAAGTTCAGAAGAGACTAAGTGTCAATATCATCATAAAGTAATTAAGAAATAACCCACTCTCTGAATCCCCAGGGATTTACAAACTCTGGCTTCACACAGCTTTTATACACTTAAAAGGACACAGAATGGTTTTTTTCCTGAGGTCTCTGAATTGTGACTGAACTCTTTAAACAAGGATGACAGGTGCCAAATACCTCCACATTCTAAAGACAGCTGCCAGCCCGTACCTATCCCCAGCCCCTTAACCCAGCCTAAGAGAAAACTGGAAGAATTCCAGGGGGTCTTCCAAGTGCTATGTCATCAGCCTCATGTATAGGACTAGGGCTTTTCCTCTTCCTTCCCCAGGGTAGGGGCAGTGGTGTTATCTACCCTAAGCCAAGTGAGGGGTCTTCTAAGAGAATTTCCCACAGAGGTCAAGAATCCTACTAGAAGGGAAGACTAGGTACACCATTTCCTGGTAGACATCTGCTTATACAGTAAAATTGTGCCTGTTTGAGCAGAGAAGAGGAACTAGAATGAGGTGGCAGGAGTAAAGGAGAGACCTCATCCCTTCACTACTGATCCATTCCACAACTATTTCTGAGTGCCTACTATGTGCTGGGTACCATTCTAGCGTCTGCAAACACAGCAGTGAACAAAACAGACCCAAATCCCTGTTTTCTTAGAGCTTCATTCTAATGGAGGGAGACAGGCAATAAACAAGACTGGGTAAACTATATAAAATAATGAAGGTGATAAGGGCTAAGGATAAAATCCAGCAAGGAAGGGGACAGGGGTTGGGAAGACGGGATACAGTCTTGAGAAAGGGAAGTTAGGGAAGGTTTCACGTTTAAGCCGACATTTGAGTAAAGATTTGAGAACGATTATAGATTCCTATGTATGTGGTTCTGACTATGGACCAAACCCAAGCTTGAAGGAACTCCGAATTAGATAGAGATTAAGGTTTTAAGTTGGACTGGAATGCTTAATAGTTGAAGGTAGACAGGAAGTTAAGGAATCTGTCATTAAGGATGGGAAAGGAAGACTCCAGACCATGATAAGGCACTGGTCAGAAACAAAATGATTAAAATTTTATTTCTCACCTAGTTCAGACTCTTTGATAAACCAGTAGCACAAATGTAATTTTACACTGTTGTTGCTATGCATATAATAAGGAGTAGGAAACTTAGCCATAGATATCTTAAATCAAACAGTTGTTACTGCCTGTGACTTAAGTGTCCTAACTGCAAATGCAGATGATACTAAGGAAGGTCCTATGTAGCTTCAGCTATCTAGATTAAAATACTTAACAAAAGGGAAAACGGAAAACAATGCAAAGTGCCGTGATTTTGAATAAATATAATATAAAAGAACTTACCTAATAAATATTCCATGCCTTGAGTTGACTGAATTACTTCTGTGCAAACAGAACTACTACTGATTCCATTTAAGGTATCGTTTGCCTTCTTTATGACCTATAAAAAATGAAATCACATCACTTATATAACCAGAAAAGTCACTGCAAATCAATTTTTTAAAAATATTTTTGAGATACCTTCACACACCATTCAGTCCATCTAAACTATACAATCGATGGCTCACAATATCATCACAGAGTTGTGTATTCACTGTTATGGTCATTTTTAGAACATTTGCATCACTCCAGAAAAAGAAAAGACAAAAGAAAAAACCCCATACATCCCAAATCCCTTACACCTCCCTCTCACTGACCACTAGTATTTCAATCTACCCAACTTTTTTTCACCCCTTATCTCCTCCCCTATCATTATTATTATTATTTTTTCCTTACTTTTTTTACTCATCTGTCCCGGATAAAGGGAGCATCGGACACAACGTTTTCACAATCACACAGTTACACTGTAAAAGTTATATAGTTCTACAATTTTCTTCAAGAATCAAGTCTACTGTAATACAGTTAACAGTTCCAGGTACTTATTTATTTTTAGCTACTCCAATACATCATAAACTAAAAAAGGATATCTATATAATGCATAAGGAATAACCTCCAGGATTACTTCTCGACTCTGTCTCAAACTCTCAGCCACTGAAACTTTATTTTGTCTCATTTCTTTCTTCCTCATTTTGGTCAAGAAGGCTTTCTCAATCCCATGATGACAAGTCCTGGCTCATCCCTGAGAGTCATGTCCTATATTGTCAGGGAGATTTACACCCCTGGGAGTCATGTCCCAAGAGGTTTTCTGGGGGTGATGCTTAGGCATAGTTATAAGTAGGCTTAGCTTCTCCTTTGCGAGAATAAGCTTCATCGGGGTAAGCCCTAAGACTGAAGACTTGGTCTACTGAATTGGTTGTCCCCACTGTTTGCGAGAATATCTGGAATTTCACAGATGGGGAAGTATAATATTTCTTCCTTTCTCACCTGTCCCCAAAGGGGACTCTGCAAATACTTTTTTATTCTTTACTGCAAATCAGTTTACTATTAGTAGAAAACCCAACCAAAAAGCCAGGAGTTATGAAAAAGCATGAGTGATTGATGTATGCATGTGACTACACTGAAACAAATATGAGAATTTAATTTTAACCCTGAAGAAACAATCCTCCCTTTCTTTGGAAGGGAAAAGACAGAGGTTTCTCAGTTTAAATATTATTTTAATTCAGGCAGAGGTAATGATATCACTCTGTTATTTCTTAAACACAGTTTGGAAGATGAAGGGACAAATTGGCTAATGAGCCAGTGATTGCTATAATATATGTGAAAGAAGCCTCACTCAAGATGTATGACTTTCATAGAGTTTCACTTTACACAAGGCCATCAAGGTAGGACTCTTCTAAGGTTTGCTTCTGTCCATTCAAATAAACCCAGGAGAAGGCAGAATGGTACAAGAGAGCACTGACATGTGTGAACACCACACAAGTGACATACTCACATCTAGGGCACTCCCCAGGCATCTCTGCCATTCATATGCATATCTTTCATTCTCCTGTGAATTTTATAAAAAGAACTCTGTTAAATGGGCAGGTATGGAATCCTCTGTTTATAGTTTCTTTTGATTCAAAGAGCATGGAAAGACTTTTCTTTTTAATAAAATCACTCTAGTTCAAGCACACCTTATCTTTTTGAACCCATTAATGATTATTTTAAATTATTTAAACATATAACTGCAGACTACATGACCTGTGAATATGAAGGAAATGTTTACAGTAGTCTCTCTCCATAAATGTGCCTCATTAGTTCCAGTTAACAACAGAAACATTTCTTCGAAGTTACTCACCATGTAGGTGTCAAGCACAAGAGCCAATATCAAGCCACCAGCCTTTTGCACCATAGCCACGAAGCCACGTGTGTGTGTGTTTGTGTGAAAAGGAGCAGGGGGAGGAACAGACTTAAGGTGTTGGCTGCAGCAGGAAGCCAGTGTGGGGCCAAGATGCAGCAAACATAAATAATAGAGGATCCAGGACGTTTTTCCTCTCTCCACTAACATTCACTAAGATGGTAAAGTGTAAATTCTCAAAAAGAATTCCCCAACACTTTCCTCCTTGCAAAGTCTCATGAATAATTTCAGCTTTAAGGTCAATATTTTCAGTGGATGCCACATCTGGGAAGTATTTTCATCCAGGGCTAATGTCACCAGGGCTAATGTCATATTTTGTGCCTTATGACTTTCTACCCCTGAAAGCATTTTTCCTTGAGGCTCTCAGTACTTAGCCGGCTCTGCCTGCTCCCTGTGGAAAGCTTTGCTGCTTACCTCCACCTCTCCTGTCAGATCTTTGTACTTGTCACGTATAACCGGCAGAGCAGGCTTCTCACTCAGAGTGTTAGAACGGTCTCTGAAAGGGTGCTCCAAAGCCGGAGAAGGAGAAGAACGGCTTATTTCTTTATCACCAAGGCTCAAACTCCTCTTGTGAGATCCTGGGAGAAATAGACAGTACAGTCAAAGGCTTTAGTTACTCAATTTAGTCCAAGAAAAGGTGCTCACCTACTAACACGACTCTCTTCTTCACGAGGTATTAAAAAACCACCGTCATTCAGTCTACCTGGGAAGCTACATGGTGAATTCTTTCAATCATTCTCTGTTGTTTAGCTATCCTGCATTTAACTTTCTCCATTACTCTCTTCAGATCTACCATGATTCTTCAATAAATCTAACATGGAGAATCATTGGCTTTTGAGGACAAAAGTGCCTTTCTAACTTTCAATGCATAAGATTTGTGTTGCTTTTCTAGTCATTAGTTATGGGCTCCGACACATTATCTCAATCTAATTGTGAGTAATGATCCCTTCTATCAGGATGGGAGTAGAGCAGAAGAGGCACTACAATGCCTTCAGAGACCAGGTAAGAGTAAATAACTAAAATAGATCAGCTGGAGATAAAGAATTATGGCAAACTGGGGAAAGCATGCCCCATCTAAAGGGCTCAGTTTTAGCTGATTGTCAAGAGCCGGAAGTGCAGTGTCAGTGTTGGCAGACATCATTACTTTTCAAAGAAAAGCTAGAAATCCTGACTCTGAAATAATGTTAAAATTATTAGCAATTGGGCGGCTGTCGTGGCTCAGCAGGCAGAGTTCCGACCTGCCATGCTGGAGGTCTGGAGTTCGATCCCTGGTGCCTCCTACCCATATGCAAATTAAAAAAAAAAAATTATTAGCAATTACTTCAAATTTTAATAAAACTTCTGTGTTGGTTCATTAAAACAGGTCACCATGCTGAATTCACATCCAGGGCTACCACGTGGCAACCTCTGAATTAAAAGATAGTCTGGACATACCCAGTAAACAACAGCAGAGTTAACTTGCCCACAGTTGGATTAGATCTGTTCCTGTAGCTCTCTTAACACAGTATACCTCTAACCAAACAAGCTAATGAAAAAAAACCTAAAAGCTATGCTTGTTTTTAGTCTAAAAAGCAGTTATCTGAAGGATGCTGACTTGACATCAGTTTCAAGTAAACTTTTTTATAGTTACCTTTAATAGTTCTTGATCTTAAAGGCTGGGAAATCTATTTCTTACCAAACTAGGGACCAAGTATTTATTTTAAAGGAAGAATATTTAACATTTCAGTGGAAGAAAACATGTTAGTAAAATCTATGCTGAAGCCACTCACCTTGAACAGAAAGGTCAAAGGTCGCCAGCTCACTTTTGATCATTTCTTCACTGGATTTCATTTTGCTTTGTGAATTGGCCATTAAAAAGTCAAATTTGCTGATTTTGGGTTTTTCACTTTGAAACTCTCCAAAGTCATCTGAGCATTCTTTTGGAGTTTCGTAAGAAATGCTACTGGAAACTGGGCTTGGACACGTGGCCTCCTGGCTCTGTTCAGCTATAAGCTGGTCCTGTCTTGTGAAATCTTTGTAGTCCCCGCTTTCATAGTCCTTTTGCTCACTGGTCTGAGGAATCACGTCTTTAAAACTGGCAAAAGCTGGAAAAGGGGCCTCTGGAAGAGTATCTTCACTTGTGAAGGTTGTTACTTTGGAGAGCGATGTCATGGTGATGCTTTCAGAACTGCCAAAGGAAGCCTCTTTCTTTTGAAGAACTGAAGCAGCTGAGGGGGATCCACTTCCTGCTGAGAGGACAAATGGAGAGAGTTTTCTGCCCTGAGACGCATCATCCCTCTCTGACCAGTCATAGCTTGTAAGTGTGCTCAATGCAAAATTGCTACCATAAGTTCCAAAAGCAGCATATTTTAAGTCCTCTATATCTGAAAGGGAAATAAGACCCCACAATTAGAAACAAACTCACGATTTAGGCAAAATGCCCAAAAACTGCAGAAGCAAAACATCTAGCATATTTAATTAGTTTTATGCAATGTTCAAGTTAACTAATTTTAGAGCTTGTACTAAAATTAGAGTTAGTTGAGTGTAAAACTGATCTTAAAAAACTCACATTAGCCTTGAGTTAGCACTTATATTTAGTTATGAAGAACTATTTTAGATATAAAATAGTTTTAGATATAAACTATTTTAGATATAAAAGGATGTTCATCTATCAATATACAGTTTGATATAATATTAGGGTTGTATAGTAAATTGTCTGTTCACTTATACTTTAAAATGTACTTACATGTTCCCTGCCTAAAACATGTCTCTTTTCATCTTGATTTTGTTGGAAAATATTCGTTTAAAACATGTTTACATAAAAAGATATGTACATGACAAACATGAATATAATTTCTCAAAACTGAAGTGAAAATAACGTTACCTAACTTAACAATTACTAGGAATTTCTATCTCAGCCAAGGCCAAATATGAGGTTTTAATCAAGCAATTACTTACCTAGTTGTTATTTTGGTCATTTGGACGTCACTTTGCTGTGAAGAATTTGAGGAAAGAAAAATCAACCTAATCTACATTAGCTCCTAAAAAAAGAATCAAAAGCCTGAGTCCTATTGGGCTCCTGTTTCTCATTCAACTAGAGGTCCTGTTTCCCTCTTAAAGGCAAAAAAAAAAAAAAAAAAAAAAAAAAAAAAAAAAAAAAAAAAAAAAAAAAAAAAAAAAAAAAAAAAAAAAAAGGCAAGAAGAGAAAGTAAGAAACCTAGGTGCAGAAGACTTATTTAACAAAATATTTTTAATATATTTTAAATAATTTAAGAGGCAGCATGAAACAGTGGAAAGAAGAAAGAATGTAGGTATTTGATTTAGAGAGACCTGGGTTCAATTCCCAGATCAACTATCTACTATTTGTGCAACACTAAGCAAATTACTTAACATTTCAAAGCCTTGGTTTATGAGAAGATCATGTACTTGGAAGGGCTGTGTAATGAGGGTGAAATGTCATAGCATAAAGAACCCGGCTCAGTGTTTGGTGAACAATAATATGCAATAGCTATTATTGTAGTTGCTCCCAATTTTAATTAGCTATTTAGCTGCTGCTTAAATAATGACATTAATAAAATGTTATCATTTCAAAGTAGAAATGAAAAGTAAACTCATTTTAGGGGTACTATGGGGGAAAAGCCTAATGCCCATTCTATAAACAAAAACATCTGAGGCTAAATTAAGCTGGTATGCAGAAGCTACTTCTCCGCAGTGCTGTCCATTTGGGCTGGCTGACTTAAGATTTTACACTTTGACCAGCAACGGGTATCATTTTAGTCACTGTATATGAGACAAGAAGACCAATGCCAAGAGGCTTACATCTCTGTAACCACTTACATGGTTTACAAGGAAAATACTGAAACATTTTGTGACCTACATTTTCATGATAAATCAATAAGGTAAACTGACACTGAGCCATTTTTGTTGTATCTTTCACAGCAGCACCACATAATTTACGAGAGGCACAGGACCCCTAACGTTGCCATAGCTCTTCTAACAGTATATCCCAAATCTCCCTCCCTCTAAACTCTGTTAGGAAAAGGGTACTAAAAATTAAGAATAAAACCCTAGATGTGCAAAAAAAGGCCAATCACTGAAAAAGCAAATATCTTTTACTAAATGATATATTTTCATATTCTGTTTAAGTGCAGATGGAAACCTTTAAATTTGGCTTATTTAAGAGGAAGGAAAGAAAAAAAGCTTCAGGTGAAAATTTATAGATTAGAAGGAATGAAGCAAGCTTTTAGGCAAAAGCTTTTAGTCTCTGGCTGTAGTATTTTTCCCTCACTATTTAAAGGGATCACTAGATGCCCTGGCTCAGAAGAGGTGAAATTTGGTCAGGAGGTAGATGCAGTTAAACACAAAACTAGTCTTCAAGGGGTACATTCAGAAGAATGTTTCACAAGATGGATATTTTTATTATTAGGCCCTATCAGAAAGCTGTTTGGGGAGGCTATATTAGGAACTGCTCTAAGAATCTCATTTGTTAAAAGGGCAGCAATTTTTCTAGACCAAACATAAATTTAATGAAAGATAAGCTCCAGTTCCAACACTGCAACCATGTTGCTATGGAAATAAAAAGACCCTTCTGTGCAAATTATACAAGAAGATTTTGTAAAAACCAGAAAGGACTATAGTATAAACAGGTAAAGGCATTATAAATCACTAAGGGATGACCTTAGCTAGAGAGATCTCAAACATTTTTATAACTGCACAGGTCTTCAATAAATCTTGTATTTATTTAGAATGATATGCATAACATTTTGCCTTTTGTGTCAAACCATAGAAATGACCAAATAAAAGACTCAAGAATGAGTGAAATATTTGATACTTTAAAAAAAAAGTAAATATAGAAGATTTTCTAAAATCAAGTCTTAAGATTGATTTTTAAAATTTTACTTTAGCTTATTTATTGGCAACTATAGTATGAAAAAACAATTCACTAAATAAAAGGCAATTAATTTGAACACATAAGCAATATTTAAAAAAACCTGACATTCCAGAAAGAATATAAGACATAAGTTTATGGCCCTAAACCTTACCATTTATAATCAATATAAAAGTAAGAGTAGTATTTTTTGGCATGGAAATTTTATAAACAATTTTCTAAGAAAATTGTGGTAAATCAGGTCACTGAGGTTAGGTTAAAGCAAAAAATCCCTCATTTCTTGTATTAACCATTCTACATTTTCTAAGCAGCCAAATTATATATATTATTATATAATAGTCTTAAAAATATCAAAGATTTTACAAGGCCTACAACAGAAGTGATGGAGGCCTTGTCTGGAATAATAATACGGAATAACCCACATTTTATGTTGTAATAGATGGCTTGCTATAGACAGGTTTTCAATTTGATAGCTGAATACTGAAAATTGCAAGAGAAAAAGGAAAAAAGAAAATAGAAAATGGATTCAATAAAATGAACAGTGAATTACTACTGTATTTCCAATTCCATTGGAGAACCCTGGGACTGTGCTAAGTTGAACTGCAATTGCACACAGATAATGTGGCAAATTGTGTGCCATATAAATACATAAATGCAAGTATTTATGTTTTCAACCAGAAATGTCCTATTACAAAGGCCAAAGGAATAAACTATATAATCTGCTTTCCATTATGGATCTCAAAGCAAACATGGATTTCTTACTAACGCTGAAAAGTAACCCCATCAGTCTCCCCTAACCTCTATTCAAATACCTTTTAAATGGACACTGTACAATAAACAAGGTATTTCTTGGAACAAAGACTATAGGACTTACTTGAGCTGCCACTACAGGACACAGAAGGCCAAGCTCATTCCCATGGATATTTTATAAAGCTGTAAGCATATGTCTGGGTGATTAAGAGTTACTGGCTTTTGAAGATGGGGTTTAGAGATGAAAGGAGAAATGTGCAAATTCCTACTATTCCCAAGTGTTTTTCACAGCAATAAAAATATTCAATGGACTAAGGAAGAAATATCTTTTCATTTTCAATACAGACTTAATCGGAACATAATTTACCAAAGCAAACCATGAAATATTTACACATTTCAGCTATTCTCCACCTCTGGCTCTCTAGTCTACTCTCTGAGAACAGTCATATTCAAATTCTCTATTAATTATAAAATCTGGTCTGACCGTATCCCCTAAATCTCAAACAGCCTGGCAGGTGCTGTTGAAGAAAGCAGGAATGAAAGTGATCACAGTATAAGTCTGATAGGCTATAAAATGCTGCTGTATAATTAATTGCCTTTCAGTGTTTTCCAACCTGTACAAAAATCTCATATTATTCATTCATACTGACTCATATAAATCTATGGCTACAAATATATCCACAGTATCTGAAAGCACCTTCTTGCTTCTGTATCAGTGCTTTAAATTCAATTTAAAAAGTGGCAACTCTGGAGATCCTATGTCAGAGGAAGTTGGAATGCCAAGGAATCATGTCAGGATACCCAGTGGGACTGCCTACACTTATCATTAGAAATCTCAACAATAAAACAAGCCCAGAAAATGGGAATTGCAATTGTGGCCTTTTGACCACACAGAAAAGAGAGCATCACCCAGGAGACCATACTATGTATATGACCCTTTCATGCTCTCAATATTGGGCCAACATTTTCCAAAACAATTCATCAAATGTACTCAAATGACGGAAAGACAAAGAACTAGAAGCAAGGAAATACTAAAAATAAAGTAAGTTGATTCGCTGAGTTATTTTAAGACTTAGCCCAGCTTCTTTGATATTGCCAATTCATTTGCTATTTTTAATGTGAAAAATAGAATGATTGTAGAATATAAATATATTTATATAATTTCTCATGTACTTCTGTATGAAATCAAGCACTAATCATAACTTACTTCAGGGCAAACAAAACAGTATTTTTTTGTTTGTGAACCTGGAGTATAGAGTTATTCAAGTCTTCATTGCAAAAAAAGTTCATTATATTATTAAAACTATCTCCTTAAAAAATATTATCTTGGAAATGTTAATTGCTGAATTTGTGAATATACATTTTATACACAGTTATATTCAGTCATTTTATGCAGCCCACTCAGATAAATGCAGAAAGAAGTTAAAATAAAGTATTCCCAGGTAGACCGACCTAGAATTAGAGATTTCCATTAGCAAAGGATGCCTGGGAAAAAGCAACCACAGCACCAGAAAACCCTACCTAAAGAACAGATGGGCTTATCCCCAGAGGGCGGCCATTCTATTTTATCTGTTTGTTAACAGCAATCATCTGAATGAAAACAGAATGCATTTATACAAAGCTTTTGAATCCAAGTATTATGCAACTTTCTAAAGCTTTAGGCCCTGAAAAAGGCAATATTTTGAACTGCAAGCTCAACTTTTCTTAGTTAATCTCAACTCCAGGATGCAACTGTTTTTTGTTTTCTCAAAAGTATACTGCAGACACTCTTAGTGATTTCTTTGGAATCCTATCTAAAACCCTCACCTGAAGAGGTTTAATTTCCTTTCTTCTCAAAAATGTTAAAAGAGAACAAAAAACCAAAGCCTCAAAATATAATAAAAATTTTAAACTGGAGAAATAATCCTTTTTTCCAAGGTTTTTATTAGTTATGGGTTTCTCATTTCAAAAAAACAATAACATTTCCAAGGCTTTCCCCTATTATTATTTTCTAAAATGGATTCCCCGTCACCCCCTCCCCAAGTTTAGCCTACTCTTGTTGCTAACTTGAATTAGCTTTGCTAGAATTGTTTTCTTAAAAATGAACATGGAACTGTGTAATGGGGAGGGAGTATATTTGGGAACTATAATTTCTGGATAATTTTTTTCTATAAATCTACAACTGCTCTAATTTTTTTTTTTAAGTGAAATGGTTTATAGCTTAACTTGTCTGACAAATCTCCTAAAGTCACTTTTAGAATTTAACAGATCTTTCTTTCTCCAACACTTAACTCTTAGGTTTTTCTTCACACATTCCCCTTCTCTTAACAATGTAACCATTAGCAGAGATAGGCCCTCTGATGTTTAGGCAATGAAATCCATTCAGTTTCCTCTTTGGGAAAAAACAAGTAAATTTTATTTCTCCCTATTATTTAAAGGAGTGTAGGGTTACCTCAATTTTTTAAATGTTTAAAGGTATATTTCAATTCCAATGCCATATTAAAAACATATAACACAGAATTATAAAGAAAAAAAAAGACTAAAATGTATGAATACTTGCTTAGGAGAAAGGTGTTTGAGGAAACAAAAGCAAAAGGGAAAAAAATCTCTCCCCATCTCAGGAGACACTTGCTTTAAACATGATACGGACAAGGTATTTCTTTGGTCTAATCCTAAAAAAAGTACAAATTACACACGTCCCCACACTTTCAAAATATGCCAAAGAATTATTTATTAACACAGGACTTACAGATCACAAAAGAGAGTGGTACAGAAGAGTTGGAAAGGAAGTCATCAGAATAAGCATGCAGATCACTATTTGCAGAGGAATATACTAAAGCAAGTTTGGAAAAGGCACATTCACACAGAAAATGTCTAAATTGAAAAAAAGACATCAGAAAGCAACCAAAAAAAAGTATTGATTAAAATACAAAGGTTTTCAATGTCAAAGAAGAGCTACTTTACAGGTAGATAGGTAGCTCTAAAAGTCTTGCTAACCCTTTGAGAATGTCACAAATGAGGATAAACTCTTGCTGCTAACAAAACCAAATGATCTTAATGAGTGTACATCAAGATGCTTCAGTGTCAGAGATTAAATTTGGGGGGCTGGGCAGCAGCCTAATTGAAATTATATGCAGCAAGAGCTCAAAGGGTTAAATGTAGTAATATGCAGCAAAATCAGGCAATGTTATAGGTATTATCTACCTTCCATACAAAGGATTATAGCAAGAGTTAAAAGAGACAGTATCCCCTTCAGAGTTAAGTTAGGGTTTCTTAAACAGGATTATAGTCCATAGAGATCAAACTACTAGATTTTATTCTCTTCATCAGCCCACTTCTTTCTCAAACAAGAAGTACCTCTAATCCTCACACTGAGAGAGCAAGAGATACTGTGGTGAATATGAGGATAAAATAAAACCAAATTGCATTGAAGAAGTCCCTGCCATTTACCTTCTACAATACACT
Source organism: Myrmecophaga tridactyla (assembly GCA_004026745.1). Classification (NCBI taxonomy): domain Eukaryota; kingdom Metazoa; phylum Chordata; class Mammalia; order Pilosa; family Myrmecophagidae; genus Myrmecophaga; species Myrmecophaga tridactyla. The sequence goes on from PVIY010035583.1 coordinate 18,139, forward strand.
TATGCAGCAATTTTGCTCAACAACAATATAGCTTATTGGTCAGACATCAACCCCTTTAAAAACCGCTCTAAAGGGATACTGCTCCTTTCTGACATGAGGTTTACAGATCAAAGGGAGAAAAACAATCTGCTTTTAAGAATGTCCTCCAACTGAAGAGACTTGGCTTAGAACATTACAGAGTCAAAGCTGGGAATGTTCCAAACATACACAAAAGAATACGAGCACAGAAGATTATTTTAACAGGTCAATCAGAATAAGCTCAATCAAAAAAACCAACCTCCCTCCCCAAATAAAATTAAAAATGAAAATAAAATACACCCCAAACCCGAATTAGATTCATCTCATAAAGACAATTAGCTTAGCACTGTGAAAGAATATAGATTCACTTTCAGAAAAAATAGCTTCTAATTAATAACTTCAGAGTCTAAAAGGCTAATATACATGTTATGAGATTTCTAATTAAAAATCAAATATTGTTCAGAAAAATGGAGCACTTTGCAACCAAATGCTGTGGCTCAAGCAGCTCATATAAAAAAGAAAAATAAAATCACTCTGTCAAACAAAACAACAACCAAAAAAATAGGAAAACATTTGAGGAAGAATACAAAAAAAGAAAGACAGTCAAGGGCACAAGAAGCTCTTCAGACAGCCCACTGAACTTGGAAGGTACCTTAGCAAGAAGCCACATGATACATGTCATATCCCTGCAAACTTTCTCCTGATTCAGCAACCTGTTTAAGATACCTTCAACATTCCAAAAGCCAACGGATTGATGCAATTTTGCTTTCTGACTTACCAATTTAATAGATGCAAAACTTACAGTACTTTACAATTACTGCCTGAATCTGTAAACTCGAAATGTCTTATGTGTCCTTCTGTTGTTCCCCCTAAAAAAACTTCATATGCATAAAACATTTTCTAGAATAATACAGTAACACTGAGATATTTCTCATTATTAAAGGCCACAAAATAGGTTTATCTTTCTATATACATATCAAAAAAACAAAACAAAACAAAAATCTAGGACACTTGGGTATCTAATTTTTATGACAGGAATTTGAACTAGAAAATAAACTGCTATATGTAAATCCATAGAGAATCTAAGAGGGCTCTCATAAGAAATTTTCAGTCACTTTTCAAAAATTTTATCAGAAAGTTAGTAGTCACCCTATTCTAGCATCTACAGACTTGTTACAACTTAATACTTTCAGTAATAGTTAACATTAAAACAGTACCTAGATTCCACTGACAATAAAAACACATGCCCTCCTCCTTGCCAGACCCTGATATACAGACATCCATATATATATATACTCTTTCCCTCTTCTTTTGAAGAGAAATGCCAACTACAGGAAAATTTGTTAGAAATTTTTAATTTCTTGGCACAACAGGAATCGGTTTCTGTAACCCAAACAGAATACTATATTGGCAGCTGCCAAACATACCCAAGAGAAAGAAAGAGAGAGGGAAACAACAGAAATGGAGGACACTGCTGATCTCGCAAAAGTCTTTATAAAATTCTGGCAAAGTGTGGCTCATTTAACAGTAGGTGTTTATGTGCCTCTAACATCAAGTTGGTGTTAGATTTCAAAAATAAAAAGATTTTAGTTATTCAATCTACGTTGCCATAGAATCAAATTTAACACTGCTTTAAGGAAACTGGCAACAGAAAGATAAATTAGAAGTTCATAAATGTAAAGGGCCAGAGCCTTACTTGCCTGCAAATTAACACCCACAGAAATCATCTTTGAAATCTGTATCACCATCACCAGAGCAATCTCACCAATTCCTCACCTGCAGCAGGAGGATGCTGGCCACTAACTGTTGGCAAATCCAAAGAGCTATCAGACATGACATGCTTAAGATCTCCTCCCACATCAGCCAATTTCATGTCAAACTGAACAGAGAGTGCATCTTCAGAGTCCTCCTTGCCAACACTGCTTCCACCAATGGAAGGGAGATCCAAGGACTTCACTGAGGCAGAGTCTTCTTTGGTGTGTCTAAAAGCCACTGCTTTCTCACCCAGAGATTTGTCCAAGTTCATGGAAGAAAATTTATTGGAGTGGAAGTCAGCAAAATCATCATCACTTTTTCCTGCAAGAGTGCTTTCTTTAACTTCTTCAACACCTAGACCAGATCCTTCCAGAGAAAGTTGCTTGAAGACATCATACTTGGTAGGTGCTGTAGGTGGGTTTTGTCCACTCTTCACTGTGTTGCCTGAGTTGCTGGTGAGAGGGACAGGACTAGTTTCTTCCTTAAGGGCATCATATTTGTCATCTGCCTTTTGCTCTGATGAAAGAGAGCTATTATTGAAAGCCATAAAATCTGCAAAGTCATCCTGTTCGCCAACAGAAGCTGGACTAGAATATCCTCCAAAAAGGTTGAATTCTCCAAAATCATCAACCAAACTAGAAGTTTTAGTTGATGCCGGTGCTGCTGTAGTTGCAGCAGAATCTGTTGGCTGTGGTCTAGTAGAAACTGATTTTGAGGTACTAAATGCAGCTGAAAAAGATAATGGTTTCTCACCACTGCAATTCACTGAGGAAAACATATCTAGATCTGCTAAGTTTAGAGGACTTTTCACTTGTGTTTGTTGATTCTGTTGTATAGTTCCTGAGGGGAAGGATGCTGGGAAAGTTTTGTCTTTTGTCGGTGGTTCTAATGGTGATATGGAATCAGCTGTTTTAAAATCGGTGAAACCGTCATCAGTTCCTGCAGATCTGAATTCTGCAAAGCTTTCTCCTGCAAGAAAAAACACAACCAAGTAAGTAAGAATGTTGAACTGAAAACCATACAATGTACTTCATACTAAATCACAAGCAGAAAGAGGACTGTAGGAAGATGGATGAATTGGAAACTTCAGGAATCAGTCCCTACACCAAAACAACTATTGAATAACTGTTAGGAACTGCTTGAATCAACTATTTTGGAACTCTGACCTCTAACGCAACAAAGTACCATCACTCAGGAAAGAGGTGGAAAAAGAGGCTGGTAAACTGAGGTGAATTTCACCCTTCCTGTGGTGGCTACCATCTCCAACTCCCAGTGGAGGCAGCAGTAGGGACTGCAGCCCAGGTTCCTGGTGCAGTTTGCTGGTAGTCAGGCTGGTCTATAAGGACCTAGGCCTCCTAGTCCAAGGACTGTGTGATCTGATTCCAACCCACTTCAGGCAAAAGCAGCAGAGGAATCTTGAAGGAATACCTTTTATTTTTTTCTTGTCCTCTCTTTCCCTTTCCAATATGGGTATAAAAATAGTTCGGAAAAGTCACAAATTGATGACTCCAGCCCTTAGCAAAAACCACCACCCAAACAACAACAACAACAATAAAAATAAACCAAAAAACCAAAAACCTAGCAATCTCAGAGGAGCGGGACAACTAGATTTCCAGAGTTAAAAGAAGATAACACTCAGAATATCCAGTGGTCATCAAAAAACTACAAACACACAAAGAAACAGGAATGTATGGCCCATTCACAGTAAAAAAAAAAAAAAAGAACTTGTCAGAAATCATCCCTGAGGAAGTGCATATACAGCTACTCAAAGACTTGGAACCAATATATGGAAAGACTAAAGAAAATTAGGAAAACATATCTGGACAAAATAGAGATGAAAATCACAAAAAGGAACCAAATTTTGGAATTGTAAAGTACAGTGATTAAAATGAAAATACTCAGACATATCCAATAAATTTGGACAGGCGAAGGATCAGCAAATTTAGACAACAGAACTGAAATTATCCAGTGTGAGAACACAAAGAAAAAATACTGATGACACCAGCTGGTAACTAGTCACAGCTTTTGATTAAAGATTTCAGAATGATGGAGACGTTGCACTAAGGGTTGCCACTGTTACAACCTGCCCCAGGCAAAGGCAGCAGCACAGACTTTAAGATGGTATCTTCCTTAAAGCTGTGGAAGACAGCTGAAGGGCTACATTTGCTGGGAAGGTCAAGACCAGCTTTGGGGAGTTGTGGACGAAGCTCTTAGTCCTGTTCCTGGCCCCTCCCTCATCCCCTCTCCAGGGCAGTTTGGAGGTGGGCAGAGCTCCCTTTGTAGGTCCCTGGCCTTGTTCAGGCTGAGAAAGACTAACTTGGGAAACTCTTCTCTGGAATTCCCCACCCCTCCAAGAATTTGCCCTCCAGGCAAAAGCAGCTTGAGACATGGAAAGCAGCTCAAGACACAACTGAAGCAGACAGCCTGAGACAAAGGCTGCCTGCTCTAAGTCCCAATAGTGGACCACTTGGGAAAAGGAAAAGGTCTGTCTCCTGGGAAGTAGAGGGGGGTACTGAGGTTCCTATATATAGGGTAGCTTCTAAGCTACTAGCAAGCACTCACCCAGGAGAAGACACAGGCTCAGAAAAGACAGAGGACCTTGCATTTTACATTTACCTTGGGTGGTCCTTCCTAATAAGAGGGCTGACATTCAAGAAAATCTCTGCCATTTCACCAGCTAGTAAAAAGCTCAAGAAAGACACATATTAGGGAATAAGCCTCAGAATTAACATTTTTAAATATTAAAATATACAGTGTACAACAAAAGAATACAAGACAAGCAAAGACAGGAAACGATGGTCCATCCAAAGGAAGAGGATAAATCCAGAAAACACCAGTGAAGAAGACCTGATTGTACATATACTGGACAGACTTTTAAAAATGACCTTCAATAAGCAAAGAGATGAAGGAAAATACAGGGAAAGATCTAAGGATATCAAGAAAACAATGAATGTACAACATAAGTGAAGGCCACAATAACAGTACTGAAAAATTTCCAGGAGAGTTTTTTTTTCCAATTAAAAAGCCATTTAACAAAAGAACAGTTCATACATTCCTTATACATTATGTCTTTATACATTATGTCCATAAGAATTTTAAATATACAAATCACATTCCAAAACCCAAAAGATTTTTTCTAAACAAATGAAATACGTAGACAAATTCAGGATCCAAAACATTAAAAACAAATTTTGTTTTAAATCACAAGAAATTATATTTTGCAACAAGAAATAAAATAACAAAAAATAGCTATATATAATAAAGTTTCAAAAACCCCAACGATGGAACAGTGGCACCACACTTTATTTAAATGTACTGTTCAACAATGCTTGTATAATATACCTATTTTAATTTTCTGTTAATAGTAGATTTAAACAACAAACGTTAAAAATCCAAAACTTGAATTATAGTTAATCTTAAAACTTCCTAATTTTGCCCATGTGTCCAAATTGTGAATTACAGTAAGAGCCTCCAGAAAATGCAGGGGTGGAGAAGGCATATAGGACCAGATTTTGATAATGGTGCTTTTTCTCTGGTCCTATAATTACTTTACATATGCTACACAGCCTACAGAATCTTAAGATGACTTTCAATACAAAATAAATAACTTCTGTAAATATTTTTTTACATAAAGCATACATCTATATTTAATTAAACAGTATCACAACATTGAAAGTGTAAATAAAATGAGGACTACCAAACTCTGTTAAAAAAAAAGCAAAACTCAGTTGTATGACCTCACAACGACATTTTAAAAGTCAGGTAATTTGAAATGTAGGAAAAGTGCATCAATTCCTAAGAAGTCAGTATTATATTACGTATACTAATGAGCACAAAGTCAAAGTTCTTTATAGATTTTTAACTCCTCAGAATCTAGGCTAAATATCAAATTACCTTTCCTTCAATGAAATTCTGTGACATTCAAAATAAATTTTGCATCTCTAAGCTATGTTTTCTACAATAAAATAGCCTACAACTTCTCTAAAATTACTATTAAAGAATTGATACTATTGTTGCAACATCTATGCGTTGCACTTCAAACTTTTCTTCCCAAACACAATGTCTTTAATTTTTGTTAGGACTATCAATCAGTACATTATCACCAAGAACAAAATAAATTGGAGATAAACTTGACAAAGCATAGCAACTTAAATAACCAAGGATTCATCATTATAAAAGATTGATACAGTAAGGCCTTTGGAGGTCAAAAAAGTCATTAAAACACACCACACACGTAAGAAAATGGCATCACCTGCTATACGACACGATCCAAGCCACAGGTTCCACCTTCCCAAATACATTTATTTCCTCGTGAATGAAAAATTATGAACTGCACAACCCAATCTTTAATAACATTTTCGAACCTACTAGAAGATTTTGTCATTTCTCACAACTCTTGATTTTTATAAACTTTGTTAGGATCAAAATTTTATTACATTTAATAAAAATGTATTATTTATCACTGTAACTAGCATGTATAGTATCCAATAATTTACTTGTCTCAAGTTTTTGAAGTGTTAAAATGAAGGGCAGACTAAACCTTAATTAACAATTAATTGTGAATGTGCACTGAATCAATACATAAGCAACCAACCAGTACTTTGATGTGTAGCACAGGAGCAACTGGATTGTTTTCAGTTATGTGTGTATATACATACACATATATATATATTCATACATACATACACATTTTTTCCTTAAATTTTTACAATTTCAAACCATTTGAACAATGTAATCAGATTCAGTATGATATCTTCACATAATCTGTTAGAAGTCCTCTGTGCAGGATTAATGTTGAGATTTCAGGTATACCATCTTGAAAAACCAGTTTAAGATAGCATACTGCTATGCTTTAGTGAGATTTCCTGTAGGTTTAGGCTCATAACCATATAGGAAGTCAGCTGTTATTACAAGGATGTCACCAAAGAAAAAGATACTGGTTGGCACAAAATCTTGTAGCCAAAAATAGGATATTAATGTTGATAATATTATGGATAAAGAAGTTGCAAATACTTTCAAAATATTATCTGCGTACTTAATAAAAGCAGCTATTACAAGCCCTCCAAGTGCCTGAAGAATAACTACTATCCAGGTCAGTCAGTTATATTCCTGAAAAAATCCACTTCTTGATACCAATTCTCCATCATAAATGTATACACCCATTCATCCAAATAAACTCCCAAATAAACTGAACCTAATGTTCCTTATCCACACGAATTGTTAGGTTTCTTTTAAAACTTTTTCAAAGTAAACCCCAGCAAAGACACTTGAAAACCATGCTGTAAGAACTACCATGAGGACTTCTGGGTCAAGATGGCGGCTTAACAATGTGTGCATTTTAGTTCGTCCTCCAAAACAACTACTAAATAACCAGAAACAGTACAGAACAGCTCCTGGGGCCACGTCAGTGACGAGACACACAGCATACCCCAGATTGGACCAGTTGGACCGGCTGCGAACCCCAACAGAACCGAGAGTTCCCCAAGCCATGGCAGCCAGCGCCCCTCCCCCACAGGCTGTTTCCCAGAGGGGAAAGGAAAGAGATTTTACCAGCAGCAGGGACTGAGCACAATCAAATGCCAATTGTGGAATTAATTAACAAATTCTGACTACTAAAAATAGGCCCCCAGCTCAGGGGATCCTGGTCAAAGCGGAGATTACTCATTTTTGCCCCGGCACCCAGGGGGCAAGGCTGACGGAAAAAGGGGAAAAACAAAAGAAGGAAACAGAGGTTTTCGTGGCTGTGTTTCTACAAAGGCTTGACTGCCTTTGGATATAGCAGCAGGACTTCTCAGGGTGCAACGGCCCCAGGCATAGGCAGAAGTGAGCTCTTTCGGGGGCTTGTCTGGAGCCTGTGCCTTCCCCAGGGGAGGGGTGAAGCCCAATTCAGGTGGAATCCCTCCCTCAAGGAATTCAGACACCAGAGGTGCTTGGTAATTTGAAGCCATTAAAACCAGCCTACAACCTCTCCTCTGTCTCCACCACGCCCCCAGCAGGGAGAGTCCGCCAAAGTTAAAGGTACCGCATCATCTTACGCTGGTGGGACCTGCAGGCAGACGAGCGCCACATACTGGGCAGGATAAGAAAAATAGAGTCCAGAGACTTCACAGGAAAGTCTTTCAACCTGCTGAGTCTCACCCTTAAGGAAAACCGACACAGGTGACTCTTTCCACCTGATAGGAGGCCAGTTTGGTCTGGGAAAACCCAGCTGAGGTCTATAATATTTAAATAGACCCTCCTAAGGTGGGGGGGGGGGCG
>PVIY010035584.1:0-26164 GCA_004026745.1 Myrmecophaga tridactyla
TGCTCACATGATAAAGGAGAACACTTTCAAGTGGAGGGAGAAGGTGATGGTATTTTATAAAAAAGAACTAACTACGAAAGACAGAAAGTATAATAAGGAACAGAAAGATGAGGAACCAAAGGGGAATGCAAAGAAAATACTAATTATTATTAATTCAAAGGAAGAAGAATTTCTAAATTTAAATGGGAACATGAGAAGCATAATATGTAACACTGGTAAATAGATTTCACCTCACAAAATGTACACATTTCACAAAAAAAATTTATAAACTTTAACATTGTATCCCTAAATACATCTACACATACAAAAGAGAACTAAAGGCAAATAAATGGGTAAGAAGTGAAAAAAACCCTACACTTCTGCTGTGGAAGGGTTTCAATCAAAGCAATCAAAGCACTCAGTTGCCAATATGCAGAGCAAGACTTCAACATACAAATGGCTGAAATGGAAAAATTAAATGGCTAATAAATTTACATTAATTTAACTTTGCTGATAAAGGAATAATTTCCAAGTAAAGTTTTTAGTATACCACCTTAACGCTATTGAATAGAAATTACTTTCCTCATATAATACCCAATGTGGGAGTGTTTGTTTTAGGAAATTCTATTGCAGTGTAAAATCTACTTCCATAGACTCCTCAGGAGCTCTGCCTTCAATACAGAAACATTCTCAAACATATCTTTCTGAAGAAAAAGCCCTCAATTCACTACCCATTCCTCCATTGCTAATACCACTTTTTTCCCTGCACCCATATAAGGTAAAGCTTCATGAACAGATACACGGCTTTCTCTGGACCCACGTTCTTCCACTCTTCCCTCTGCTAATTGTACTTCCATTTCTATCACTAACTGTCAACAGGAATTCCTGCATTGCTGAGTCCAATGGACACTTTTTCACATAACAAATAAATACACTGAATATCACACTAGCAGAAAACCAGCACAAAGACCTCTCAGCTCTAGGTTGGAATGAACCATCTCTCAGGTGACCTCAGGGAAAAGCTCTCGGCTTCCATCTCCCGAACATTCTTGTGCAAAATCTGCTGAGCTTTCAAACTCACCAAGATGCTCTCTCTGAGAAGAAGGTGTCCATGTGGAAGTACAAATTCCTTCTTGAGGGGTTGGCGATGGGAGTGAAGGTCTTTCTCCATCAAGACATCAGGGAGGAGTCTGGCATCCCTCCCCTCACCAGGGCTGGGTCTCCAAAGGAAACAAGCATGTCCCGTCCTGCCCAGGGTTGCACAGGATGAGAGACAGCAGCAGAGAAGTTCTTTACAGCAATCCTATAACCGCTCATTAGGCACATTTCCTCATTATTTCTACCTCTGAGCCATCATTTCCCTAATGTACACTGTTCTGGACAGAAAGGAAAATGTTCCTACTCATTCTCTGATCCCAATAGCCCAGATAGGAGTCAAGGGAATCCCTTTTTCATTATTTCTCCTCCATGGACTCTCCTGCCTTCCATAGATCTCACCTCCAACAACTCACCCCATCCACTGACTTACAGTTTCTTCCAAAGTTACAGCTGAGGTGCCCACCTGGACGAGGTTCTCAGATCTCCAAAGTGCTGACATGGGGAGAAGATACAGCCCTTGTGGTCGAAACTGGCTTTCTCCTTTTCAATGAGGTGGAGACTGTATTCATTTATGCAAAACCATGGGTCTCACACTCTTGGCTTGAAGAGGACTTGCTGAAGCAATTATGAAGTTCATACTTATACCAAAAATGACCACCTGTCATTTTAGTCCTTTTAGAAAATATTTCCTTCATTTAAGATCTATTTAGACATTCTTACATGCCATAACTTGAGCTTGGCACCTAGTATGGATTGTCTCATTTTTTTTACTTGCGTATACTTGTGCGGTGCTCAATTTATTATGTTAATAGATCTAGTAATATTTGTATAAATTTAGTTTAAACAAGAAATTTAAAACTTTTTATATATTTTAAAGTTTTACAGTTCAAAATTTGCATTTTAACCATAATCACGAGTTTATTTCACTAGCGATGTGCACATTCACAACACGTTGCTACAATCAACATCATTTGTCTGACCTGTTTCTTCACCTCAAAGAGGAACTTTGCACAGGAAGCAATATCACCTCCTCAACTTGATCCCTAATAGTGTAACACACCCTCCATCTCTCTGGATTTCATATAAGTGAGCTCACAACATCTGTGTATTTTTGTGTGTGGCATATTCCTTTCAACACGATGTATTCAATATTCATCCATGTGGTAACATGTATCAAAAACTCAATCCATTTTGCTAGTGAATAATGTTCCATTTAGTGTATAAATCACCTGGCACAATACAGTCCTTAGGGACTGGCCACATTCTGTTACTTAGTTTGGGTTCTGGCTTCCTGGAATATATCCAGTTTCTGAAACTCATTGAGCTCATGGTATGACATCTTTTCTTATTTACATTATAGCAGAAATGGGAATTTTTTAAAGCCTCACCATGCACATCTCCTTGTACTGCATCCTTGAGTTCCATTCTTCTTGGGTAGGATGCAGCTTCCATATCCATAACTGCAGCAGCTACTCAAAAATAAAAGGAGATGGGCCACTGTGGCTCAGCAGGCAAGAATGCTTGCCTGCCATGCCAGAGGACCCGGGTTCGTTTCCCGGTCCCTGCCCATGTAAAAAAATTAAAAATAAAAAGATATGTTAGGAGTCCCTAGCAACATTCCTGAGCTCTGCACCATCCATGGACCTCCTAATCCTGGATCTGGAATGTGTGCATAAATAAACCCAAATTTCTTTATGCAACTATTTTGGTTGGGTTTCCTGATACTGGAAACTGAATACTATTCATAATTAGATTCACTGTTCTTGATACATCTTAGAGCTATTGTCACATTTCCCAATAAGAAATGAGCTGCAAGGGGATGGAAAAATAGCTAGACATCACGTGTATTTTGTAATAGTCACACAATGTTATGGCACTTTATTCTTTGATGACTGCCACACGTAAAGAAATACATTGATGAATTAGAAGACCACAAAACAGCAAGACTAGAATAAGACAAAAACCTCAAAAACATACGATAAGTGAATGAGAGAAAGAAAATCATTTTACTATAATGGAATCCTCATTAGAATTCCCATGATACTTTCCTTGCATGTTGCTAGATGATGCTGAATTCATCTAGAAGAATAAGCTGGAACCGAGAATAAAATTATGACAGGATAGTAGGAGACCTTCTCTATTTGATGTTAAATACATTATGAAGATAGATAATAAAAATAAGGACTAATCCATGCACTAGAGTGACATTCCATAAACCTACAGCCTTTAGATGGGTCCCTGGTATAGATAATTCCTGAATTTAGAGGGCCCAGCTTCTCCAGAATATGAACTAGTTCCATCTCTGTACAGCGTATTAGTGACAGACCCTCCCAATAGCAAACATGTAGAATCACCATAGCCAAACAACCCTAAAGAGAGGGATGGAAAGATCGAATGTGATGGTGGAGAAGATAGGATTTAACAAGTGAATATGAATGCTGCATCATTAAACAGATCTTTCTTTTGGTCTCCAGTGTTTTAGAATAACTAGAAGTAAAAACCTAAAATTGTGGACTTGTAACCCATGTCAAACTCTGAAATATGTTCTACAAGTAATTGTGGTGTGGCGGTTTGAAATATATAGTTTTTCACATAAATGTTATTTTTCACAAAATAAGAAGGAAAAAATTTGATTGTGATGATAAAAAGTATTTAAATATATGTATATTATGTCCTCCAGGCCGCTATATTCTGGAGCACATAGAAGGAAATTTCTGAGAGGATCATATGACAGCCCATGACAAACTCTGGAATATGTCCTGTAACTAATTGTTGAAGAGTGCCTTGAAAGCAGTTGATTTTTTATTTTCTTGCTTTGTATATATGTTACTCTATGCAATTTAAAAAAGTAATTTTTAAAAAAGACAACCAAATGATTTCAGAGATTGCTCACTGTGTAAGCATAAAAATCATGAAACAGATGTTATTTCTGAAGAATGTGATCAAAGAAACACATCATATTTACTGCATCTTTTGGGGGTGAACATATTTCAGTCCACCTCATTCTTCCATCTGGACTCTAGAAAAGACACGTTCTTCCTTCCTTCCAAGTGAAGTCAGCCCGGGGTGGGGCCTGGTCCCTTCCTGGCCTCCATGCACCCCTCACCCAACTCTCTGCACCTCTCTCCCTTGGGGTCCCATCAGCTCTACACACCGTCCAGGGCCGCAAGCTGCCCCATTCCCTCTGATTCCCAGTTGCACTGTATATTCACCTCCTGAAGAGAAGCTGGAGACTAAAAACACTAAAGCTGGACACCCACCCACCATGAAGGTGGTGGAAAGTGAAATGCACATCCACTCCCAGATGGTGGAGAGGACAAAGAAGAGAAGGGCCAGAATGAGTAATAGAGGGAAAGCCCCAGGCCATGTAAACCCACAGTGTACCTCTCTGGTCTTGTTAACTGGGGGTGAGAAAGATTTCCCCCCAACCCCTTGAAGGGGGGCAGCAGGAGCACCTCACCTCCTTGGGCAAACATCCTTCCCCAAAGACCCAGCAAGGTCAGCAGCCAGTGATGGACCAGCCCCTGGACCTCAGACCCTCCTAGCAACAATCCAGGATTCTCCAACAGTTGATATTCACCCAAGAAAGAGGCTGGCATCTTCTTCAAAATACCTCTCTGTTAGGAGACCTGAGGCAAAACACTCCTTTGTTTGCCTTAAATCTATATTTGTATAGAAAAGAATTAAAATCCAAACTTCTTCACATGAAAACTGGTTGGGTGTTCTTCAAAGACTGTATTCACCTCTATGTTCACTCACAGTTTGACCCAGAAGTGCCATTTTCAAAATTTGTCAAAAGCTTAGGAAAATGATGTTGTTAAAAGTTTTTTTTTAAAAAAACATGCATTCACCGTCTGTATAAGTTTTCTAAAGCTGACAGGATGCAATATACCAGAAACGGAATGGCTTTTATGAAGAGAATTTATTACGTTAAAAGCCTACAGTCCTAAGGCCAGAAAAAAATTCCAACTAAGGAATCCAAAGAAGTACTTTCACTCAAAATAGCCAATATCTGTCACATGGGAAGGCACATGGCTCGTGTCTGCTGGTCCTTGTTCCTAGTTCTGTTGTTTCCAACTTCTGATGTCACTGGTTTTCTCTCTATGTGACCATGGGCCTTCACTTAGCCCCTAGGGACCTGATTCTGAGCTCTGGCTTGATTAGCCTTTCACAGGAAGGCACATGGTGATGTCTGTGGGGCTCTGTCCATATCTAGACATTTGTTCTCTTTGTCAACACCCCAAGCATCTCCAAACATCTATGTCTCCATCTGCTATGAAGCAACTGTTTTCCAAGGACCTGAAACTCAGGTTTCTCCAAAGTGCTCCCCCTTTATAAGACTTTAGTTACCTAATGAAGACCCATTTTGAATGGACAGAGTGACAATTGGATCACAAATAGGACACACAACTGGGTGTGTCATATCTCTACAGAAGTAATCTAGCCCAAAAGGTCACAAACACGACTGAGTTTGTCATATCTCCAGAGAAGCCCCATCCTGTGGGAAAATTCTTCTCCATTGGTGGACCTGTGGAAACTGGAAAACATACTCTGTTTCCAAAATAAATCCTGGGAGAGAGATAGGATGGATATTGCACCTCCAGAAGGGAGGAATTCAAAGGAGAACAGGGGACACGTATCTGATGCAACTCTGGATTGCACCAAGTAACCTCCATTAGACGTCAAGGGTTGTATTCTGTGGATTGATTCTTGGCCCTTTGGGCCTCCTGGAGTGAAAACTCAGTCTTTTCCAATGCTCTTACACTCTGTCTGCTCTCTTGACCTTTAGAACCCGGAGTAATACAGATTCATTTCATCATCAGCCAGGACATCCAGACATGGCAGCATTTATTTCTAATTTGCCATTAAGAGCCAGCATACTCACTCTGTCCCATTCCCATCATGGTCAAGCATTCAGAGAAGACATAAACCATAATGCTGAAAGGAATCTTATGTTGATGGCCCCCAAATGGGAACCAGCCTAATGCTCATCAACAGTAGAGGGATACAAAACTTAATATAGGAACACAAAGGTTTACAATGGATCAGTGATGATGGTTAGTCCAAAACCAAATCCAAAACATGGGCAGAGTCAGTGAAATAATCCTTTAGTAAATAATGTACAACTTATTCTTGATTTATGCAAATTATACAAACCATCACAATTAAGTGATAAACTAGTCAGGAGACTGGTTTTCTGAAAATGAGGAAGGTGTCTAGAAAAGAACAGATAGGTGGTCATTTCCAGGATTATGGTATTACAGAGATTAATTTTTTAAAAAGTTAGCACACTGAAAAGTTTATGTTATGCTTTACTATGTGAGTAATATATTTTCCAAACAAGTTTTTTAGGCAAAGTCAGGGTAGAAGATTACAAAGTAGGTGATACAGTAAATATATAGATTTTTCATTCACATACTGTTGAAGGTTAGGAGAAAATGAATACAAAGATCACATATTTTACTTACAAAAATGAAAACAGCACATATCTCATGAAATAAAATAGCACAAGACATGCAGCCCAATGCTGCCTCTATGTGTATAATCCCCCTGCAGAGGGACGCCAAGATTTCTTACTTTGCTGAGTATGTGATTGTATTAGTTAGGGTTCTCTAGAGAAACAGAATCAATAGGGAACTCTTGCAAATATAAAATTTATAAAAGTGTCTCACATGACCATGGGAATGCAGAGTCGAAAATCCACAGAGCAGGCTTTGAAGCCGACTCCAATGGAGTGTCTGGATGAACTCCACAGGAGAAGCTCGTGAGTCGAAGAAGGAATAGAGACTGTCTCTTCTGAATCATCTTTAAAAGGCTTCACATAATTAGCTTAAGTGTCACTCATTGCAGAAGACACTCCCCAGTGGCTGATTACAAATGGAATCAGCTGTGGATGCAGCTGACATGATCACGACCTAATTCTATGAAATGTCCTCATTGCAACAGACAGGCCAGAATTTGCCCAACCAGATAAACAGGTACCACCACTTGGCCAAGTTGACACATGAACCTGACCACAACAGTGTTAATTAATAAACACTAACCTTTTGTTTGGCCACATGATGTGTGATGTAAACTTTGTTTCATCAGATTTAAGCCCATGTCTGAGTCAAGGGCAGGTCCATGCTCCATCAACTGATCAAAAAATCACAGAGTGTGTCTCAGAAGCTTTGACCACTTGATACACAAACACCTCCTCTGCCCCATTTATGACTTCATCCTGAAGAATCTTTTCAGAGACCCCTTCACATCTTTACTCCTCAGGCTGTAAATGAAGGGGTTCACCATGGGCGTGACCACAGTGTACATCACGGAGGATGTGGTACTTGGATGTGCATTTGAGGATGTGGTAGAACTAAGATACACTCCTAAGAGTGTGCAATAAAATAAGAAGACCACTAAGAGGTGAGATGCACAGGTGCAAAATGTTTTATACATCTCCTCGATGGATGAGATCACACGCACAGAAGAAGAAATCTTAGAATAAGAGTAAATAATACCAGTGAATGAAGCAAAACCCAGGATTCCAGTTGCAAAATATATCACTATTTCATTGATGAAGGTGTCAGAACAGGAAAGTTGGACCATCTGATCAAGGTCACAGAAAAAGTGAGGGATCTCCAAATGGGTACAATAGGAGAGGCACAACACCAGTAAGCTGTGTAACAAGGAATGCTGGGCACTCACAGTCCAGCAAACCAGAAGCAGCAGGACACAGAGCCAGGGGTTTATGATGACCGTGTAGTGCACAGGGTACCAGATGGCCACGAAGCGGTCATAGGCCATCACGGCCAGGAGGAAGTCATCCAACTCTCCAAAGAGTATGAAAAAGTATATCTGAGTGAGGCAGCCTGCATAAGTTATGACCCTCCTCTGCATGTGGAAGTTCACCACCATCAGTGGGACGGTGTTGGAGGACAAACAGATGTCGATGAAGGACAGATTGGAGTGGAAGAAGTACATGGGCGTGTGGAGGTGGGAGTCAGTGATGGTGGCCAGAATGATGAGCAGGTTCCCAGAGATGGTGACCAGGTATATGTACAGGAAGAGTCCAAAGAGGAACGTCTGCAATTCTTGTTCCTCAGAAAATCCGCAGAGGAGAAATTCTGAAACTCGCGTATCATTTCCCAGTTCGATTTGTAAGATGTCACTACTCAATAATAGAGAAATAACATGATTAATTTTCAAACAACCATTACTATTGTGTCCATAATTTATAGCTTAGAGTCAGGAAATTAAATTCTGGATTTGTTTATCAATTCCAAACAGAGTACCATCTCTGTTAAGGAATTGCTGTCCAACTTTTGAAATATTCCCCCAGTTGGCATGCATTCTAAGGTCTTCATGAGAAACTCATTCATTCATTTGAGGAATGATATTCCATCCAGGTATGTGGCAGTTACTGATAAGCCAAGGGAAATGATGTGCTGATAATAAAAGTTGCCTGCAATATGGAGAAAGGGAGAGAAAATAAGTAAATAATGTCATAATCATATATTATGTGACATAGTGACAGCAGCTAAAATGAAATGGAAGCAGTTGAAATGGAGAGTTTGAGTAGGGATACTCAATATTCACACAAGACTGCCGGACAGGGAAACATTTGAAAAGAGACCTCAAGATACAGAAGGCAGGAGTCAAAACGATATGAGAAGTTTGTGACCAATGCAGGAAATGTCCAGAGCAAAGGCCCTAAGGAAAGGACTTGATTGAATATTCAGTATCAACAAGGAAGGCAGTGTAGCTGGGGATTAGTAAAAAGGAGAAGATGAGAGACGGTGTAACAGAACTTTAAAAACAAGGTGGGACATCACTGATGAAACTCGAAGTTATGGATAGTCCCTTATCTACCTTTTGTATTTCTGTAATGTCATTAAGTCTATTCCAAAACTCTTTTTGTCAGAATAGATGAAAGAAATGAAACTGATTAAGTAGATAAGTAGAGAGAGAGAGAAGGAGAAACAGAGAGAAATAGAGAGAGGAAGCAATCATATATCCACATTCGTGTAAATATTAAGAGATTTGTAATAGGATTTGGCTCAAGAGTATGGGGATTGACACATCCAAATTCCATAGGACCGACGAGCCAGAAACACAATGAAGGTAACTTTGAATTCCCTACAGAAGCTGCACATTGTGACTTCATATCAATGTGAAAATGAAATACCCAGAAGATGGATACCTGAAGTACAGATGGAAATTCTTTTTTATGACTAATGAAATGCTCAGTTCTCCCTTTTAAGTCCAACTGATTGGATGAGGAAATGCCTCGCAGTGTTTAGGCCCATCTCCTTGGTTGATTGTAGATGCAGTCAGCCATAAGCAAGCAACTGATCAATGAAATAAATCCATCTACAAAATACATCCCAGGAATAACCAGGCCAGAGCTTGCTTCACCATATATTTGGACACCATAACCCAGCCAAATTGACACATGTAATTAACCATTACAATCCATACCTCGTAAATTTGTCACCCATACACATATGCTTAAATGGTACTTAATTTCATATAAATTTAATAGCATAGACCTACTGCCAGCTAACATAATTCACCTGTCCTGCACATAACCGGAAATATAATAACACATTCCCCACAAGTGGATGCAAGTATTCAATTAAAATGAATTATTATCCCTAGATCTTGTAACTTAAATAAGATCACATGAAATTAATACAATTTAATTTATATGATATAGGGATAAGGGAGGAGAAAAATGAAGATTCTGCATCTATACTAGCATCATAAGAATGCAAGAACAAAACCATTGTCTCTTCATTTCTGTAACTGGTTATGGAGACAAAGCTGATATTTAAAACTCCCTGCTTTCTCTACCCATTCCATATTTACTATGACCTCAGCACGCACCTCAGTGGGTCATGGTTATTTCCCTTGTGAGGCGGCCCAATTTTTCAGTCCTTAAAGGTCTGGGCTATTAGGAGACTGGTCTGGGTTGGTTGTCGCTGTGCCCCATTGACTTCAATCACAGGGAATGACAGTTTGGAGAGATGCCTGAAGTGATCTCCTATATTCCTACAGATCTTTTTCACCCACATCACGTAGTTACACTTCTATTTCCACTTGATAATGAGACTCATTCACTTCAGCAAGGAAAGCAACTCTTTTTTTGCCTGTTGCTTCAGAGTCATGAATACTGCAAAGTGACCTAATTGGGAATTTTGTCTTTCAGTTCAGTGGAAACATTGTTGTGTCTCCTGGTGGGACCACTCTTTCCTCTGGAAATAAGACCTCTGGACTGGCAGAGCATAAGGTTGAACATACAGCAAACAAATGTTCTCTAACAAAGCACTGGGGTAGAAGTGCATGGGTGGTTCAGTGGTAGAATGCTCATCTTCCATGCAGGAGACTCAGGTTCAATTCCCCGACCATGCACCGAAAATAAAAGAACGTAAAACAAAACAAAGGGGTAATAATGAGGGTGCCACTCCCATTTCCATACTTTAACTTTACAATGTGATGATGTTATTGTGAAAACCCTTTGTCTGATGCTCCTTTTATACAGGGTTATGGACAGATGAATAGAAAAAATAAGGATAAAAGTATATAAATAATAGGGGAAAACAAAGGGTAGTAACTGGGTAGGCTGAAATAGTGTGCATCAATGAGAGGGATGCATACGTTCTTTTTTATCTTTTGATTTCTTTTTCAGGACTAATGAAGATGTTTCAAAAATGATCTTGGTGAAGAATAAACAGCTATTGAATGATATTGGGAGCCATTGATTATATAATCAGGTTGGATTGAATGTACATGTATATTTCTCAATAAAATATATTTTAAGAAAAAGAAAAGAAAATAAACAATTACTCATGAAAAAAGGTAATGAATAAACATCAAGTTCTGTTAACAAGAAAAAAGTGCCACACAGTGCAAATGGGGATTTAGATCTTATACAGCCTTCTGGAGAACATTGTCCCAAAACTTCAAGTTATTACCACCGAGCTAGCCACATAACTGAGTCTTCCAAAGCCCATGTCATCATTCCATCAATCCAGTCCCCATCCAGATGATGGGGAACATGGTGAGACAAGTGAATTCCATGACAATCTGCCCATTCCAGCACCTCATTTTCTATAAAGTGGGCTCCTTGGCCGAAGACAATGCTGAGTGGATGATGACCATGGTGGATAATGCAAACTAGAGTTGGTAGTCTCACAGAACCATTGCAAGCAAGGAAGACAAACCATTATCAAGAGGATACACCTATTCCTGTAAGTAAGAAACACTACCCCTCCCATTAGGAAAGTGGTCCAATGCAAACAACCTGCCACCATGTAGCAAGCTGACACACCAAGGAGTATTGCCATATCCGGGACTGGGTATTTGTCTCTCTGCTGGAACAATGGGCATTCAGCAGTGGCTATAGCCAACATTGCCTTGGTGGGAGGAAGACTATAAATTGCTGAGCCCATGCATAACCTCCATCCCTATCACCATGGCCAACCTGTTTATGAGTCCACTGGGCAATGACAAGTGTGGTTGAGGAAAGACACCACCAGCTGTATCCACATGTAACGATTCTGCTCATGTGTCAGTTTGGCCAGATGACAGTGCAGTTGTCTGGATAAACAAGCACTGACCTAAGTAGCTACTGTGAGAATATTTTGTGGAATTAAATTAACAATAAGTTATCAATGAGTATCAATAAAGTTATCAATAATTTATCAAATACATTTCAAATGAGTATATCAAATATATATCAAATATATCCATGTATACTTGATAAATACAAAAATATATCAATAAATGTATCTAATATATCAAATACATCAGTAAGTTATTAAATTATCAATAAATCCATAAGCATTATGGATGATTGCATCAACAATCAAGTAGGACATTGACTTGAAAACTACTGCTTTTTATTTCGTTGCTTTTTATATATGTTATACTACACAATAAAAATCACCCTCTGCAGACCCTTCACATGAGACACATACTCTCCAGTTTTTCACCCTCAGAGAAATGTCTATACACACAGACATTCCCTGATTTCTTTTTTTTATATTTTCCACCCTGAAACACAACACATACACAAAATATAAATATTTTCCAAAATGCTCTTCAACCAGCAACCAAAGAACAGATCTCAAAGTTTTGCATGTGCCTTAGCTCCACAATCCCAGGTGCTTCCACCCAGCTACTCTAAGACACCGGAGACCAAAAAGAAACATCAATACAATGACCCAATAGTCACAGCCATCTGCCAATCACCAAGCTCCCTACTACCACTCCTCCCTCTCCCCCATCCCTCTCCCAATCTCCAGGGACACCTGGGTTATGTGCACTCCAACTTTCTTCATGTTCAAAGCCTCCTGATTTCTTTGTCGACAATATTTTAGTCATGTTCCTTCCAAAACGCTGATCTTTTAGCCAAATCACTTGCCACAGTCCACAAACTGATAATCCAAAGCAACTCTGGAACGTTCTCTTACCAAGCAAAATGAATATCCAGGTGCACTGCTCAAAGGCCTTCCCACCATGAGAAATACCATACACCCCTTTCCTTCAAGGATAGCCTAGAAAGGTGCAGCAGTGCTGCAACTGTGCACTTAAAGGTGGTACCTATATATCTTGCATCTCAAAACAAAACCCAAATTTTCCTTCCTCAATCAATTCATCATAGGGAACTGCCCAAGAAGCCATAGCAGCTGCATGTGAAACAGAAGGCAATGAGGCAGGAGCGGAGACCAAGGGCATCTGGTCCATTTCCTCCTGAAAAGTACTCGTGTCTTCACAGCCTGCATGAACCAGACCTCTTATATATGGGAGTCATTTGATGATGGAGTGCAATTGTGTGCACCCAAGTTTATGGCTTGGTGGATCAGAAAGTACCCAGCTCATGAGGGGTATCTCGGGTCTACAGCAATATGGTGCCCCATGAATAAGCATGTGTCCAGGCTCTCCTAAGACCCAGCAGCAAGGCAAATGGTATTTCTCAGAAGGGGAGTAGTTATCTAGAGAGGATGGTAGGGCTTTGCTCCAAACTCCTTGGGGGCTGCAGTGTGATTCTACCATCGAGTCTGCCAAAGGCACAAATGGCCCCTCTATTTCCCACTGAAATTCCCAGCATCATTGGATCATGTTCCCTAAGTACAAGAGCAGTGTACATGGTAGACGGGACCTGGGGTAGACCCTTCTTTTTATCCAAGTTATTAGTCAAAACTAGCAGCTTTTAGATCACTCAGTAAGTGGGATGGAAACCCACACCCAGGTGAGGAATATATTGCCTCCAAATCCAAAGATATCAAATAAGTGTTTTGTCATTTTGGGGGTGGTACAGGGAGCAAGATACATCAGCTGATTCTTTTCCTTAGAAGGTATATCTCAATATGCCCCACACTACTGGACACCTATATATTTCACTAATGTAGAAGGCCCTTGAACTTCAGTTGATTTTTTCTGCTCCCCTCTGACATGAAAATGCCTTACCAATAAGTCTGGAGTAGCGATTTTCTGTTGTTCTCTAGATCCAGTCAGCACAATGCCATAAATATAATGGACCAGTGTGATGTTTATGGAGTGAAGAGACAATCAAATTCCCTGGAGAATAGACACTGACATAGCCTGGGGACTGTTAGACCCCTGTGCAAGACAATGATGAGGTATTTCTGGCCTTGCCACCTGAGAACAAACTGTTCCTGTAGATCTTTACAAGTGTCAAAAAAATATATATTTGCATCGTCAATAGCTGCATACCAGGTGTGTTAATTTCCCAACTTCTACAACATATACCATACAATAGATTGGATTAAACAATGAGAATATATTGGCTACTTCTTTTGAGGCTACAAATCCAAAATCTAAATGTTAGCAAGGCACAGTCCTTGTAGACTATGCAGTTCTGGGACTGGCTTCCAGAAATCCTAAGGTCCTTGATATTTCTCTCAAATGTCATCCTTATTCCCTTCTGGCTTCCATTACCTTCCTGTACTTTTCTGTGGCCTTCTCTAGAAGGCCTCCAGGAATAGAATTAAGATGCATCCTGACTCAGTTGCCTGCATCCTAACTAAAAATACTATCTTCAACTGGTCTTCAGTTATATTCAGATAACTTCATTCTTCAATTTGCTCAACTGGTGATGTCATATCTGGCACAGCAGCTGTAGTTGGACTCACCACATGGCTAACTTAATGAAAATCCACTGTCATCCTCTAAGATCCATCTGTTTTTCCGTGCAGGTCAAGTAGTAGAATTGAATGGAGATGCAGTTGGAATCACTGTCCCTGCATCCTTCAAATTCTTGATGGGGGTACTAATCTCTGAAATACCTGCAGGAATGTAGTATTCTTTGATCTCACTCTTTTGATAGGTAAACACAGACCTAGTTCCTTCCACTTGGAATTACACTCATTCCCACACCTCAGGGAATTTGCTGAGTATGTATATTTAAATTATGCATTCAGGAACAGGGAAGTAACCACAGAATGGGATGGTAACCAAGAGAAATCACTGTAGAGACAGATTTGAGCTAAAACTCCACTGATCGCCTGACTTCCATAAGTCTTTATATTTTCCAGGGGACCATGATGACATTTTGTGTCTTGTACAATCATTATCAGTTGAAAGCCAGTGTCTAATGCCTGAAATGCATTCTCATTTCCTCTTCCCTGATGCCCAAACATCCAGGTAAAAGATCATTGGTCTATTTTGGGACAGTTGGGAGGAATACCAAAACTATAAATTTTGGGCAGTATAGCAGAGTCCTTCCCCATGGTATCCTGGCATTGGCTTCCTTCAAAGGGATCTGGGCTTGTCAGTTGTCCTGAGCCTGGGAAGTGAATGAGGGGCTATGAATCTCTTTTGTCATTCAAGTTAGGCTTCTGTTCACTTGAACTAGACCTCTTGTGCTTATGGATAGCAAGTAAGAATCTGGTAGACTGCCCATCCATTTCACTTCTAAGTTACCCAAGAGCAAGAGTCAATGGAACACATCTCTGTGCATCAGAATATACTGATTTCAGCTTCTCCTCTGCTCTCTACTTTCGTAGCCATGCCCACCTGGTCTGGCAATTAACTGCTGCCACTTGGTTTCTATCAAGTGTTTATGGATCTTCGTTCGGTGCCAGTAGTTCCCACACTAGTATTGGCATGCCAAAAACAAAAAAAAACTGAACAGTGGGTCTTTTGAGGATGAAGGAGCTGCTCTCACAAATTTATTCCTCCCACTTGTGAAAGTTGTGTTCTCAGAAATTCCAGGAGTGGGTAAGAAGGCCTGACATGATAAATGCACACTAACATTGCAATCCCTGTAAGCCTTTGGATTTCCTCATTTTACATTATATCAGGACAGTTTTGTCATTTGGACCACATTAAATGTAGAATACCTTTTGGTCTATGCTTTAGGCATCCAAACTTACAAATCAATACAGCTATTTTTTCCCCTCAAGTTACATGATTGAATCCAGAATATCTGCTTAGTGGATCCATTCAATAAATTGATCCTGATCCAACTTTATATGCCTTCTACCTTTATCTCACATTGTTCATAAATATTTTCATACAGATTACCCTGATTTCTGTGTTGCATACATTATGAAAAGCATTCTGTTCTTTGGCATGCAGTACACCTCCTCATAGGTCACACTTTTTACCTCCCCCTTGGGGACCTGTTTAGTGTAGTTATAGGACTGGAGAAGAGGGGCGATGAGACGTGTTATGAGAGGAAATAGCAGGGTCTTTGTAGGCAACTACCTCAGGCATTCCATTATAGTGTCATCCAGTGAAACAGGGTTAATATCTTCTGAGGAAATTGTGAAGGCTGATTCCTCAGAACAGAACGCCACAGTTTTCTCTGGCAAAGACTCAGCAGAATCAAGGGATTCAATGTCCCCCAAACATCATTATCAAATATGTGTCACAATGCCAATTTTCAGGATCCCATTCATTACCAGTGGATGCCCACATTTTCACAGCAGACATACTGCATTGTAATTCAGCCACTCATAAGATGAGGTTATGACACAGGGATTCAGAAATCTCAACCTGCAGATACAAAAACCGAGTTTCCATCAGGGCACACATGGAAGGTTTCATGTCTTTCAAGGGATGCTTGAGATGCAATTTGAAGCCCTGGCTTCAATCTTCTGTTCCAACGAATGTGGAAACCCCAGCAAACACACATATACACACTCATAGAAGCACACCCAGAGGTACATACAACATGCATGGAGACACACAAAGTAACACAGACATACATGCACAAAGACAGACACAGAAATGAACACACATGCAAAGACACAAGCACATACACACACAGACCCACAAACACAGAATGCACACAAACACAAGTACACCCTAAAAATAGGCACTCATATACACAGACACACAAACACAGAGACACAGATACACACACTGCAAAATTGTCTCCCGGTGCCCAGTTAACACCCCAACAACTGAGTAAGCCAGGAATCAGTACAATACAAGCTGACAACTTTGTATTATTTCCACAAAATATTTAGGAGTGGTACCCAGAAATTCCAGCTGGAAAGGTTGCTTGTATATGAAAACTAGTGGCTTCCTTTTGACATGACAATTTTGTGCCCTGCACATAAAGAAACATAAAAAATAACTGCTCAACAAGGAAAGAAAGAGAGAATGCCATGTCTTGATTGAAAAAAATAATCATAATTTCAAACTACCCCTGAGGGATTGTGATAAAGAATCTTTCCTTGGTTCTGGTGGCATCTCAACTTTGAGAATATTCCCTGATATCCATAGAAACTAATAGAAGAGCAAAAATGAGTCTAGCCAAATAAAAGTAGTGGTGTTTTCCCAGGGTCAAAAGACACCATACAGATGGAAAACCCAAGAGTAAAATGAGCAAAGAGAATAAACAGACATTTCATAAAAGAAATTATAGTAAGTAGCACACATTCTGAGAATCTTTTATGTGAAATGGCAGAAGACCTGTAAATGATATTACATGCAAAAAAAAAATCTTGCTTTGAGATGAAATTGATTTTGAAGCTCAGATCTACCATATCTTACTGTTGAAACCTGATTAGGGCCAAACCATTTTAAATCTTAATAAAGCCCCTTAGCAGGGGTGGATTGGGTAGGCATCCTACTGAGATGGTTAAGATGTTAAATAAATATCTGTGAAAAGCTTAGATGGTTCCTTCCTGGCAGTGAATCAATGGTTTTTCAGGTAAGGAGATGAGCTCATATTTTTCTACAACTCAGATGCCTTATTCTTTCAGGGTAAGTCCCCAATTCTTCCTCCTTAGGAAAACAACCACAGATGTGCCCTCTAGATTACAGAGGACAAAGGTGCCCTGTGCTCAAATAATAAAGGAGAACACTCACGTGAAGGGGGAAGGTGATGGTATTTTATAAAAAGAACTAGCTGCAAAAGACAGAAGGTGTAATAAGGAAAAGAGAGATGTGAAACTGAAGGGGAATGCATGTAAAATATTAATTATTATTAATTCAAAGGAAGAACAATTTCTAAATTCAAAAAGCAGCATGTGAAACATAAAATGTAACACTGGCAGATGGGTTTCACCTCACGAAATATATGCACCTTCACAAAAAGAAACTGATAAACTTTCACACCGTGCCCCTAAACATATCTACACATACAAAAGAGAAGTAAACTCAAGAATATGAGTAGATAAAACAAATAAAAAGTAAAAGAAAACCTCCAGTTCTGCATTGGAAATCAAAACAATTAAAACACTCAGAGGCCAGTATACTGAGCAAGACTTCAACAAAAATTGGCTGAAATAGGAGAATTAAATGGCTGTTAAAGTCACATTAATTTAATTTTCCCAATAAAGGGATAATTTCCAAGTAAAGATTTTAGTATACCAACAGAGCTATTGAATAAAAATCACCTTTCTTCATGTGATACCCAATGTCGCAGTTTTTGTCTCATGAAATGTTGTTGCAGAGTAAAATCTACCGCCATTGAACACCAGCTCTGCCATCAACAGAAAAGCATTCTGTAATATACCTTTCTGAAGAAAAATGCCTCACTTCACTACCCATTTCTCCATTGCTAATACCACATTTTTCCTTGCTCCCATTTAGGACAAAGCTCAAGGCACACATATTCTGCTTTTTCTGGAAAAATTATCTCCCACTCATTCCCTCCACTAATTGTAATTCCATTTCTATCACTAACAGTCAACAGGAATTCATGCATTGCTGAGCCAATGGACACCTTTTTCACATGACAAATAAATACATTGAGTATCACACTAGCAGAGAAAACACAATGACCTCTCAGCTCTAGGCTGGGCTGAACCAGCTCTCAGGTGACCTTAGGGAAAAGCTCTCGGCTGCTATTTCCCAGGCCCTTCACCTGCAAAATCTGTTGAGCTTTCAAACACACTGGGATGCTCTCTCTGAGAAGAAGATGTCCGTGTGGAAGTACAAATTCCTTCATGGGACGTTGGCAATGAGAGTGAAGGTCTCTCTCCATCACGATATCAGGGAGGAATCTGGCATCCATCCCCTAACCGGGGCTGGGTCTCCAAAGGAAACAAGCATGTCCCATCCAGCCCAGGGTTGCACAGGATGAGAGACAGCAGCAGAGAAGATCTTTTCAGCCCTCCTATAACCGCTCATTAAGCACATTTCCTCATTACTTCTTCCCTATGGGACACTGGGCTGGACAGAAAGGAAAACGTTCCTATTCATTCTCTGATCCCAATAGCCCACATAGGAGTCAAGGGAATCCCTTTTTCCTTATTTCTCCTCCATGGACTCTCCTGCCTTCCAGAGATCTCACCTCCAACAATTCACCCCAACCACTGAAATACAGTTTCTTCCAAGTTATAGCTGAGGTGCCCACCGACACGAGGTCCTGAGATCTCCAAAGTGCTGACATGGGGAGAAGATACAGCCCTTGTCGTTGAAATTGGCTTTCTCCTCTTCAATGAAGTGGAGACTGTATTCATTTATGTAAAACCATGGGTTCCACACTCTTGGCTTGATGAGGCCTTGCCAAAGCAATGACAAAGGCCATGCTTCTAACAAAAACTACCACCTGTCATTTTAGCCCAATTTATAAAATACTTCCTTCTTTTAAGACACATTTAGACATTCTTATGTGCCATTACTTGAACTTAGCACCTAGTATGGATTGTCTCAATTTCTTTCCCCATATATCCTTGTGTGGTGGTCAAATTATTATGTTACTATATCTGTTAACATTTTTATAAATTTAACACTAAAGTAGAAGTTAAAAACTTTAAATAAGTTTTAAAGCTTTACAATTTAAAATTTACAATCTAACCATAATCATGAGTTCATTTCACGAGCGATGTGTACATTCACAACACCTTGCTACAATCAACATCATTGCCTGACCTGTTTCATAACCTCAAACAGAAACTCTGCACAGGAAGCCATATCACCTCCTCAACTTGATCCCTAGTAATACAATCCACCCTCCACCACTCTGGATTTCATATAAGTGAGAACATAACATCTGTGTATTTTGTGTCTGGCTTATTCCTTTCAACATGATATATTCAGTGTCCATTCATGTTGTAACGTGTATCAAAATCTTAATCCTTTTTGCTGCTGAGAAATATACCATTTACTGTCTAAATCACCTTGGGCAATAGACGTCCTCAGGGACTGGCCACATTCTGCTTCTTGGTTTGAGTTTTGGCTCCATGGAATCTATCCAGTTTTTAAAATCCATTGTGTGCGTGGTATGGTATCTTTTCATATATATAACAGTACGAAAATGAAATTTTTCAAGTCTCACCTTGCTCATCCATTTATACTGCATCCATGAATTCCATTCTTTCTGAATAGGATGCAGCTTCCTTGTCCATAACTGCAGCAGCTACTCAAAATTAAAAGGAGACGTTAGGGGTCCCTAAAAGCTTTCCTGAGCTGCTACACCATCCCTGGACCTCCTACTCTTGGACCTGGAATGTGCGTACAAATAAACCCAAATTTCTTTATGCAACTACTTTCCTTGAGTTTTCTGATATCGGAAGCTGAATACTATTCATAATTAGATTCACTCTTCTTGATACATCTTAGTCTAACTAGTTGCAGTTATACCCCTTGGAATTTAATGGTGTCACTCTTATTTCCATATACAGGTCTGCTGTTGGACTCTGTATTATATGCTACAACTATTAGAATTTATGAGCTCAGATGCCTGTATGCTGTGGATGCCCCATCCAAAGAAATGCATGCACACACACACACAGGCACGCACACATACACAGCACTTCCAGGTTCCTGGCCCAGCTAACACAATCCTTTTCTCACCGCCATCCACAGGGAGTAGGTCTGGAGTGAATATTATGAGAACACACAACATCAGATACGCATTCTGAAAATACTTAGAGACAGAAACATGTAATTGAATCCAATAAATCCCACATGGACAAGTGAATAAGAAATTTTTGTTTGATCTGGTCATTTTTATCTTGTGTTTAAAGAAAATAAGATCTGCTCTAAAAGCAGAGAGAGAGAAAGATGAAGTGGATTCGAGAATAAGTACAATCTCAGGTCTTCCCTGAGAGACTGTTTTGAAGGAAGCCTGCCTGGGTTCTGGTGGCATTCCGACCAGGATATATCCCCTTGATGCCCAGAAATACTAATAAAAGAACAAAAACAATTCATCCAAAAAAGAGTAGTGATATCTTTTCACAAAGCAAAACATCTAGCAGATTGAATACCTGAGAAGTATAATGATCACAGGGAATAAAAGAATATCTCAGAGAAGAAAATAGAGTAAATACAACAGCTGTTTGCAATTTTTCTGTGATGCAGTAGAAGACGTTAAATGTAAAATTTTTGGAATCAAATAAACTGATTTTGAATCTTGGATGCATCAGGTATTTTCTGATAAACTTTGATAGGAAGTGAAATATTCAAATTTCTCACCAACATACTAGGGAACCGGTATCCATCATCCTGAGAAGGTTGAGCCATTGCCACTATATGTAAAAAGCTTTGTATAATTCCATCCTCATAGTAATGTTATCACCTGTAATGAAATGAGGCTGATGTTTATTCTCCTTCTCAAATGTCTCATTCTTTCCACACCTTGTGTCCCCAATTCCATGGTTCTTTTTCATTTCCTCACCACTTTCTCAGCCATTGCAGAATGAGCTCATGTTCATATAGAGCCAGGCAATTTCCATATTATAAAATGGGTGATCACATTCCATGACATGCAGCCCCTGGGACTTCCTGCTGGACAGTGACACAATCTTCCACAGCTTCACGCACAAGCTGGATGCTTAAGCCAACCTGCCATCATCCCCTCCCACTACCACCTGCCTTCACCCTTCTGATCTCTAAGATGTTGAACTTGACTTGCTGCTTTGCCAGAACTCCATAGTTTCCATATTCAGTGACTTTATATTTTTGCTTCCTTCTTCCTAGAATCTTTCCAATAGTTGCCCTTTCAGTTTTTCTTACCTGTCCTTATAGAATATTCTACACACATTCATGGTGAGCTGGAGTCATCTACTGTACAATCTAATGCCTTATGTACTCCAGAGGAGACCATGACTCCTTGTGTGCACATAACTTGGACGGTAGAAATACGTGTGCTGTTTTTATTAAATGCCATGCATTTTCTCCCTTGGAGAGGTCCGTCCTTAGGGATGTTGCAATAGTCTACATACTTTTCCATCCAGACCTGATGAGTTGGTGACAAGCTATAGAAAAAGCTGATGAAATAAATATTGCAAGAATGAATAAAGGACATGATTTCTCAGAAATGCCAATGATGAGAGAACATGATGAAGCAGATAATTGCTAAAATACATGTGGAAATCATAACTCTAGTTTATGACGAGTTTCAATCCCATAAATGGGTCAATAGTATATGTTGTAATAATTATAGTGTAGAGTAAACAAGCACCATAGGAAATGTCAGAGTGCCTCATACACAGTCAGGTGCATTCAGAATAGCCTCATGGTATCTTTGTTCACTTCGTGTACATGTGTGAGCGTATGTGTCAAAGACCACAACGTTAGGTGAACTCATGACTCTGAGAAATCATTTTCTGTTTGTTTGTTTTATAAAATGAATTAAAAGAAAGAAATCCCTGCCAACAGGCAAAAGGTCCTTAGAGCATAGAGTTGAATGGAAGACTGAGGATGGAGAGTAAAATTGGAGCCAGGCTGGGAGCCGAGATTCCTACGGACTCAGTTTGCTGTCCCTGCTTGTCATGGTCTCCACATCTCGCCCTGACATTCCTATTTTTCCTGTGTCTGTCCCGTGTAGGTTGGACCACACTCTTTTGTAAGGGCCCAAGTGGATGAGGCAGTTTCCTCATTTCCTTGGGCAATGATCTGTCATTATTTTAGGGCCTTGGGTTTTGACCTATTTTTAACAGTTCCAAAGGGCACATCAGTCTTTTTCTGTTCCTCGTCCAATATGCAAAGCTCTTCCCAAGTCACCCTCCTGTTATCCTGGGCAAACCATGACAGTCTGTGCTGATTTTTCTTGTTTCATGGAACATTTCCTGGACGACTTCATGTGAAATGCACAGTTGTAATTGTACTTTAAATTCTCCAGTAAACTGTATGATCCAAATGATCAGGAACGGTGCATCTTTTGTTGTGTTTTGAGTCTTAGAGAAGGCATGCGAAAAAGTATGCCTTTTTTAGGCACCATATTTAAAGAAACTATTAATTTATCAAATAAAAAACTGGCAGAGCGAAGTAAACCAGGTTACATACAGTCGTAACCTTATTGGAAAAATGTATTAAACAAAATTGAATGGAATTATTAAATCTACATTCAGAAAGACAAGGTGTAAATAGTAATAGTTTAATAATATTGCTCTCGATTAATAATGGAATAGAAAAGTTCTTGGAAATAAAATAATATACAAACACAGTTTACAAAAATGCATTGAGAAAATTGTTTTTTAAAGGTTTTCAAAAACAATTAAAACCTTTTATATTATAATGCACAGAGAAGCAGCAGTAGGAATTCTGATTTCATCCCACAGAAATATATATGGATTCACACATATTTGTGAATAAGATGAATGTGAAAATTAGCAGCTTCAGAAAGAAGTGCTCTTCTAAGTAGTGGCAGTGGCTGATGCAACTTTTAGAAAGAGATCTAACCAAAATAAGAAAAAATAGCAGGGACTCTCCCATAAATACACACATTTCTCAAAAGTATCTTGTCTTCAAAATCAAAAAGAAATGCCCTCCCTTCACAGCACATACCTCCACAGCCTGTCCCCCAATTTTCACTGCTTGCCTTGAGTACAAGCTGCTCAGATAGATCATCTGCTTTATCTGGATCCACTTTATCTGTCACATTTATTATTCTAGTTGGCTTCTATTCCCATTACTTAATTGTGACCACTGACCCACTACATTGCTGAATTCAATGGAATCTTCCATTTAAAAATTATAGTGAATACTTAATGTATTAATTAATTAACAAACAGGAAAGTGAGCAAGGAGAATCTAGTCCTGAATAAGACCCAATTACACTCAGAGGTCCTCAGATAAAAGCTCTCAGCTTCCATTCAACATGGAATTTCCTCCAGCATCTACTTGGCTCTCTGACTAACCTTAATAGTGTCTGCGAGAGGAAGGTCTCTAGGTGAAAGTTTCAATTCTTCCCTGGGTGTGTGGTGAAGGATACCGAAGCTCTGCTCCCAGACAAGACATCAGGTAGGAGTCAGGCATCAGTCACCCCCAAGAAACAAACATGTCCCATTTAGCTTGGAGTTGCATAAGCTGAGGGACAGCCACCAAAGAGATATGTACAGCTTCTTTATAGCTGTGTTTCAGGCATGGTTGCCTCTTGTTACTCCAACAGTTGATCCATCATATACATGCCTTTGAGAAAGTAGTGTGATTAGGACATTTTTTTCTCCCTGATTGTGTGTTTCCAAGAGATCAGGATTTGAGACGGATTAATTCAGTATTGTTATTCATCCTCCATGAACTAATCTCACTTCCATAGATCTAGCCATGTAGAAAAACCTCATCCTTGACATAAAAGTTCCTCCAATGCCGAGGACTGGGGAACTTTTCTCAATAGGTCCATTTGGATGGCCAAAGCACTGACTCTGGGTGAGGACACAGTCCTTGTAGTCTCCAGAAATTTCCCATATCATCCTTTCCACATGAGGTATTTTGAATACTGAAGGTGTAAAAGTTGGATGAAAGTTTCAGAAAATCGATTGTGTACTAATGAAACCTTCAATATTTATGATAAAATTTAAAGAAAGTGCAGATATTTTGATTAGAGGAATGAAAAGTCCTGTATTTTCCATTAATAATACAGAACATGCAACCCAGTCCTGCATCCCAATTCTTATATTGCACATGAAAGTCAAGATTTATTACTTCTTGAGTTGATGAAAATCATCAAGAAACAATTATCTCCTTTTGTAACAGCATGCGTTCATTAAAGTTTTACTTCAACATATTTAATGATATATTTGCCTTCCAATGAATTTCAAAGAATCATAATTTCTGGGTCTGAGGATTTGAGCCCTAAAATCACTGCACTTCTTCAACCCCAGATGTAATGAACATTTTATAGTTTTTGAACAAGGAGCCTTTTCAGAGCCCCCTTTGTTTCTTTGTTCCTCAGACTGTAGATGAAGGGGTTCAGCATGGGTGTGACCACCGTGTACATCACTGAGGCTGGTGCACTTGCGTGTACACTTTGCATGGAAAAAGAACTCATATACACACCAATACTTGTACCATAAAATCAGGAGACCACGATGAGGTGGGATGCACAGGTGGAGAACGATTTATATTTCCCCTGAGCTGATGAGATTGCACGTACAGAGGAAACAATCTTAGAATAGGAGAAAACTATGCCAATGAATGGTCCTCTATCCAGCAGCCCAGCTGCTAAATACCCCACAATGTCATTGAGGAAGGTTTCAGAACAGGCGAATTGGACCATCTGATTTAGTTCAAAGAAAATTGGGGGATTTATAATTGTGTGCAGAAAGAGAGCCACAGCACCATGGAGCTTTGTAACAAGGAATGCAAGGCACTAATGACCCAGGACACCAGAAGCAGCAGGACACAGAGCTGGGCGTTCATGGTGACCGTGTAGTGCAGGGGGTGACAGATGGCCACAAAGCAGTCATAGCCATCACGGTGAGAATGCAGTCATCCATCCCTTCAAAGAGTAAGAAGAAGAAGTACATCTGGGTGAGGCAGCCTGCATAGCTTATGACTTTGTTGTGTGTCTGGATGTTCACCAGCATCTTTGGGATGGTGGTGGAGGATAAACAGATATCAAGAAAGGACAGGTTGGAGAGGAAGAAGTACATGGGTGTGTGGAGGTGGAAGTCGGTGATGGTGGCCAGAATGATGAGCAGGTTCCCAAAGACGGTGACCAGGTACATGGATAGGAAGAGACCAAAGAGGACGGACTTTGATTCTGATTTCTCTGAAAATCCCAGAAGATGAAATTCTTAAATTCGTGTTTAATTACCTCGTTCCATTTGCATAACTCTCTAGATACAGAGAAAGAACATGACTAATTTTCAAGCAATCAGTGATTTCTAGTTAATCCACAATTTACAATTTGCACACAAGAAATTAATTCCTATGTTTTGTTTATGAATGTCATCCCCTTTTATGGTATCTTCTGAACAATCTCTGACTAAGAATTCCTGTACATTTGCAGATAATTCCCCAAACACTTATGAATTCTAAGGTGTTCAAAAGAAATCCTTTTTTTCCTTGTAGGAATGCATAGTGAGTTCTCACTTTACACCAATCTCTGTCTAGCAAAGGGCATACAGTGTGAAAATAAAATTCCCTACAATTTGCTCGTGGAGAAATAATATATGCTAATAAGCACATAATCATAACATTCCATGTTATTACATGTGCTTCAAATAAAAGAGAATAGGTAAAAAGGGGGGGGGGAAGAGTAACCATGCCAGGCTACTTATCTTAATACATTCAGGCAAAACCACAACACGAGGTGATATCTGAACAGAGACCACTTAGAAGAGAAGGCTTGACCCAGCAGGGTATCAGGGGAAGTGCGTGCTCTTCACAGGGCATGTCCAGAGTAAAAGACCTAAGTAAAGGCAGTGTTTAGGATGTACAAGTTCAACAAGGC